>CM060883.1:89617500-89745000 GCA_030762935.1 Hymenopus coronatus
GTGTGTGAGCATGTGTGTGTGTCTGTGTGTGAGCATGTGTGTGTGTCTGTGTGTGAGTATGTGTGTGTGTCTGTGTGTGAGCATGTGTGTGTCTGTGTGTGTGAGCATGTGTGTGTGTGTCTGTGTGTGTGTCTGTGTGTGTGTCTGTGTGTGTGTGTGAGCATGTGTGTGTGTCTGTGTGTGAGCATGTGTGTGTCTGTGTGTGAGCATGTGTGTGAGCATTTGTGTGTGTGTCTGTGTGTGTGTGAGCGTGTGTGTGTGTGAGCGTGTGTGTCTGTGTCTGTGTGTGTGTGAGCATAGCTCAAAAACGAAAAGACTGTTAAATACCAAGTTTCATGTTTAAGTTTGGTATCTTCCAAGGATGTGTCACGAAGATTTACCAGAAAATCCCCCATCCCAAACTACCCTTTACATGGAAAAAAAAAATCTTAATTTTTTATTTTCTCAATAACGGCTCTAACGATTTTGATTACAATATCTTATATTTAGGATATTTACGTGACAAATAAAATGTATGTCTTCAATATTCTGCGAATTACCTCTGGATGAATTTTGTGGAATTTTGCATAGTAAACCGTACAAGATAGACAAAAACTTACTTCCTTCAGAAAACAGTAGAGGTTGTTAACACAGACTGTTTATGTTATATACATTTTAGTTTCGTGGAGTTCACCGGTTTTGAGCTACTTCTTGTTAGTCATTTCAGCTTTAAAATACCTAAATTTTACATGCGGCGCTAGAGAAGGAATTGTATTGCACCCAAAAATTTGATGTCGAGATTATAACCGGAAATATATGTTTTGGGGTCCCCTAAGTCGGAAAAAAGGTCCATGTGTGTCTGGACAGAATAGGCAAAAAACGAAAAAAATGTTAAATACCAAACTCGGCAAAACACACGATTTATGTCCTTGACGTTGTTGTGGAGGTAACCGTTTCCGAGATATTCCTTGTTATTGTTTTGAATTGTAAAGTACTTATACTTTTCTGAGACAGGAAGTGTCCGTTTTTCTTTTGTTCCACTCTTGGCCACGCAAAGAAGCCATTTGCAATGACAATCGCATAACGACAGTTTTTAAAACATTTGACTATCACGTTAGTATAACGCATTGCTTTAGTTCCTTTCTACTTATAAGGACCTAAGTAATAAAAATGTTCTGCCAATGTTTATCTCAATTAGCATGATGTAGAAAGAAGAAGAATCTTGTGTAAAAAGATCATGTGAGTGTAACAAATCAGATTTTTTCATATGGGAAAAACGCATTCCTGTCCACGCATAGTAACCACATTTTAGAACATGACTCGGTTTAGCCTAATAAATTTCCTTGTTTCCCTTCTACTTATAAGAAACTAAATAACAAGACCATTTCTGCTAGTGTTTATCTCGATTAGCATGAAGTAGATAAGAAAATAAGCTTCTTAACAATAATTTGTCACAGAGATGTAGAAAAAGTCATCTGAATGGAACACATCAGACTTTTAAAAATGTTCTGGGTAAAGAACAGTCGGGGGCAGAGGATTTCCTTGAAAATTTTCGTCTCACATCCTTGAAAGATGCTGGCTGAACTTAAATATCGAGGATGGTATTTCCTGACTTTTCTTTTTAGAGTTATACAAAAACCGAAATTTTCAATCAGGATTTTTACTGGAAATTTTTGATTTAAGACTCCCGAAATCAAAAAATAAATAGCTAGACTAAGTGATGACTCAGATACTGGAGAAATCCCAAGAATTCAACATACCGCTCAAATTCAGTTCATCACTAATTCAAGGTTAGGGCAGATAAAGAGTGGACACATTCAAAATAGAAGAGGCGCGAAATAAGGCGAATCAATATCATCAAAACTGTTCACGTGTCTTGTGCAAAATGTTTTCAGAAAATGAACTGGGACAATGATAAGTTTGGCAAAGATAAAAATGGCAGAAGACTCACGAACCTCCGCTTCGCTGACGACCTAGTCTTATTTGCAAACTCATCAGAAGATCTGGGTCAGATGCTAAATGAGCTACATCTTAAAAGCAAAAAAGTCGGCCTAAAAATGAATTGCAGATAAAACTAAACTGGTGTTCATGGAGATCGTCAAACCAATAACACTAGACAGCATAACAATAGAGCAAGTAGAGCAATACACATATTTGGGCCAGTTGGTAACAGTCAAGAAAATTGGAGGGAAAGAGATACCCAGAAGAATTACAAAGACAGGGAGCAAACTTCAGCCTAAATGTTATTCAAGACTAGTATATCAAGTATATCGTGGGAAATAAAGCACTTCACCTAAAATGGAAGTGGGGAGGTCACGCCGTTAGACTACAAAAGGATAGATGGTCTTACACTGCAACGGTGTGGGCGTCCGAACAGAGAAAAGGAAGAGATGCCTTCCTAAATGTAGATGGGCAGATATATTCCAGACAGCAGCCTGGACAGACTGGAGGAGGATCGCCAAGGACAGAGCGAAATGGAGAAGACAAGGGAGGGAGATAGAAAAGTACAGCATATAACAGTAAAGTGAATTGTGTAGTGATAGTGAAAACTGATGTAGACAAAACTAATTATAGGAGTAGAATATAGTAGAGTCATCATAGCATTACATATTACCGAGGTTAAAAGTGAACTTGAAAAGTGATTAGGAAAGTTTAAAATATTGGAAAAACACACAAACTCTCATGGATTTGCTCCCGAGTGATCCCTACACAAGTAGGAGGCCCTTGTTCTGAAGGGATGTTATGGGCTATTATTATTATTATTATTATTATTATTTGTAGAATGCGCAATATGTTTGTGCCTCTAAATGTCCTGACTCAAAAACGAATAGTCGGATGATACCAGACTTGGTGTTTAGCTCATTTTCTCCTCAGAACGCCACACAAAAATAATTTACCCACCCACAACAATCTTTACAATGTTTATTTCTTCAGAAACGTCTTAACGGTTTTGTTTAAAACATCCAATTTCTAAAATATACATGGCTAGTAAAATCTATATACTTTTCTGCGTTGGAATATGAAGTCTTTTTCTTTTGGAAAGTCTTGTGTGATTTTGTGTAAGTGATTATAAAGTATAAGAGATAACACAACACCTATTTGCAGTAAATATAACTAGAGGCTTGGGGTAACAAAATATAAAATTGTTCCCTAATAATAAATGCAAAAGTAATATAAAAATATAACATCTTGGCTAATGAACAGTCGTGCGACTTTAATATATTAGTTTCTTTTTTTATTCTAATCACGTAACTACATTAAATTTAGTATTACATTCTCCAGAAATGAAAAAAGCAAAAGAAATATAGAAAAAAACAAGGCAATGGTTTACATATCAAGCAGGTAGAGTTTCACAAAAAAACGATTATCCGTAAGTAGAACGATAAAAGAAAAGTGAAGTTTTCAGCGAACTACGTTACATTTAATATCATATCCTCAAGAAAGGAGAGAGAGAAACAAAGACAAAACAAGGCAATGGATTACATATAAAATGGGTAGAAAATGCTTGTCTGCGAGTAGAAGGTTAAAAGAAAAGCGAGGTTATCAGCAATCCTGGGGCACACTCTGCAATGGGAAGGGACAGATGCATGTGCTGTTATCAGATTAGTGATTGCCTCAATCCAATATAGCGGGTGAGAGCTTCTATGGATATTGATGTGCAAAGGGGAGGCCATAAATCGAGTTACCGGGCAGAGGGCTGCCCATCCAACAGGAACAGGTTATTTGAATAAATGAGTTACACATAATGTTTCGGCTGTTGCTGCTACCCCTTTCTTCAGGTAATGTGTCGTTATTGTGACAGTTTATTAACAGAGAATCTAAATTTCAGAGACAGATTAGGTTGACACTTTAGTGGCAGCATGGTGAAGTTAAACTTGATCATTATCACTTTTATATTCAGCAATTTAATTCATTACAAGTTCCATTCTTAATACCACACGCCTTCTTGTTGCGTTAACGACGTGCCTAAACTTAAGCCTTTATTAGGATTAAGTAAACATCAAAATTCCTACTCTGTCAGGATTAAGTCCGCCAAATTAGTTATCTATAATCTCCGAAGCTATTTAAGATAATAGACTGAAATTTTCGGCTCTCCAAAGATTCGACAAGTTCGTGCATTTCTTCTAGACTCAAGCCAGGTAAACGGCAAAGGGCATGCTCTCACAAACATTCGGCTCGTCGACTTCATCCACGTGGTCTCGGCTAAAAATCCAGGCCAGGTAAGGGACATGTCATGCTCTCACAAACATTCGGCTCGTCGACTTCATCCACATGGTCTCGGCCAACAATCCAGGCCAGGTAAGGGACCTGTCATGCTCTCATACATATTCGGCTCGTCGACTTCATCCACATGGTCTCGGCCAACAATCCAGGCCAGGTAAGGAACCTGTCATGCTCTCACAAATATTCGGCCCGTCGACTTCATCCACATGGTCTCGGCCAACAATCCAGGCCAGGTAAGGGACCTGTCATGCTCTCACAAATATTCGGCCCGTCGACTTCATCCACATGGTCTCGGCTAACAATCCAGGCCAGGTAAGGGACCTGTCATGCTCTCACAAACATTCGGCTCGTCGACTTCATCCACGTGGTCTCGGCTAACAATCCAGACCAAGTAAGGGACCTGTCATGCTCTCACAAACATTCGGCTCGTCGACTTCATCCACATGGTCTCGGCCAACAATCCAGGCCAGGTAAGGGACCTGTCATGCTCTCACAAACATTCGGCTCGTCGACTTCATCCACATGGTCTCGGCCAACAATCCAGGCCAGGTAAGGAACCTGTCATGCTCTCACAAATATTCGGCCCGTCGACTTCATCCACATGGTCTCGGTCAACCATCCAGGCCAGGTAAGGAACCTGTCATGCTCTCACAAATATTCGGCCCGTCGACTTCATCCACATGGTCTCGGCCAACAATCCAGGCCAGGTAAGGGACCTGTCATGCTCTCACAAATATTCGGCCGTCAACTTCATCCACATGGTCTCGGCTAACAATCCAGGCCAGGTAAGGGACCTGTCATGCTCTCATACATATTCGGCCGTCGACTTCATCCACATGGTCTCGGCTAACAATCCAGGCCAGGTAAGGGACCTCTCATGCTCTCACAAATATTCGGCCCGTCGACTTCATCCACATGGTCTCGGCTAACAATCTAAGCCAGGCAAGGGACCTGTCATGCTCTCTCAAATATTCGGCCCGTCGACAACTTTGTGCGTGTAGTCTCTAATAATAATTCAGACTAGGTAATGGGCCAAGCATGCCTTCACAACATTCGCCCCGTCGACAACTTTGTGCGTGTGGCCTCTAATAGTCCGGACTAGGTAATGGGGCAAGCATGCGCTCACAAACATTCGACCCGTCGACAACTTTATGCATGTGCTTTCTAATAGTCCAGACTAAGTAATGGGGCAAGCATGCGCTCACCAACATTCGACCCGTCGACAATTTTGTGTGTGTGTGTGTGGTTTCTAATAATCCAGACTAGGTAATGGGGCAAGCATGCGCTCACCAACATTCGACCCGTCGACAATTTTGTGTGTGTGTGGTTTCTAATAATCCAGACTAGGTAATGGGGCAAGCATGCACTAACAAACATTCGTCCCGTCGGCAACTTCGTGCGATTGGTTTCTAATAATCCAAACTAAGTAATGGGGAAAGCATGCGCTCACAAACATTCGACCCGTCGACAACTTCGTGCATGGGTTTCTAATAATCCAGACTAAGTAATGGGGCAAGCATGCGCTCACAAATATTCGACCCGTCGACAACTTCGTGCATGGGTTTCAAATAATCCAGACTAAGTAATGGGGCAAGCATGCGCTCACAAATATTCGACCCGTCGACAACTTCGTGCATGGGTTTCTAATAATCCAAACTAAGTAATGGGGCAAGCATGCGCTCACAAACATTCGACCCGTCGACAACTTCGTGCATGGGTTTCTAATAATCCAAACTAAGTAATGGGGCAAGCATGCGCTCACAAACATTCGACCCGTCGACAACTTCGTGCATGGGTTTCTAATAATCCAGACTAAGTAATGGGGCAAGCATGCGCTCACAAATATTCGACCCGTCGACAACTTCGTGCATGGGTTTCTAATAATCCAGACTAAGTAATGGGGCAAGCATGCGCTCACAAATATTCGACCCGTCGACAACTTCATGCATGTGGTATGAGTGCAGAATTCGCGATAGGTAAAATGCTCAGCATGCGTCCGCAAAGGCTCAGCCTGTTGACAACTTCGTGTGTGTGTGTTTGTGGCCTAGACTAATAATTCAGGTTAGGTAAGGTGGCCAGAACGCGCTCAGAAAGACGTAGTCCTTCGACAAATATTCACGACAACGTCGAAAGTTTTGCCTACATGGTCACAACTAACAAGTTGGATAGATAAAGGGGCCGGCAGACGCTCATTTAGACTCGGCCCGTCGCGAATGTGGTCAATGTTAACAATCCAAACGGTTCACAAAGACGTGGCCTCCCGTTAACTTAGCACACGTAGTCAAGCTAACAGTTCAGTTGTCTAGATAAAGTTGGCAGCATGGGTTCACAAAGGCGTGGACTCCCGTTAACTTAGCCTACGTAGCACAGCTAACAGTTCAGTTGTCTAGATAAAGTTGCCAGTATGGGTTCACAAAGGCGTGGACTCCCGTTAACTTAGCACACGTAATCAAGCTAACAGTTCAGTTGTCTAGATAAAGTTGGCAGCATGGGTTCACAAAGGCGTGGACTCCCGTTAATTTAGCACACGTAGTCAAGCTAACAGTTCAGTTGTCTAGATAAAGTTGCCAGTATGGGTTCACAAAGGCGTGGACTCCCGTTAATTTAGCACACGTAGTCAAGCTAACAGTTCAGTTGTCTAGATAAAGTTGCCAGTATGGGTTCACAAAGGCGTGGACTCCCGTTAATTTAGCACACGTAGTCAAGCTAACAGTTCAGTTGTCTAGATAAAGTTGCCAGTATGGGTTCACAAAGGCGTGGACTCCCGTTAATTTAGCACACGTAGTCAAGCTAACAGTTCAGTTGTCTAGATAAAGTTGCCAGTATGGGTTCACAAAGGCGATGACTCCCGTTAACTTAGCACACGTAGCACAGCTAACAGTTCAGTTGTCTAGATAAAGTAGTATGGGTTCACAAAGGCGTGGACTCCCGTTAACTTAGCCTACGTAGCACAGCTAACAGTTCAGTTGTCTAGATAAAGTTGCCAGAATGGGTTCACAAAGGCGTGGACTCCCGTTAACTTAGCCTACGTAGCACAGCTAACAGTTCAGTTGTCTAGATAAAGTTGCCAGTATGGGTTCACAAAGGCGTGGACTCCCGTTAACTTAGCACACGTAGCACAGCTAACAGTTCAGTTGTCTAGATAAAGTAGTATGGGTTCACAAAGGCGTGGACTCCCGTTAACTTAGCCTACGTAGCACAGCTAACAGTTCAGTTGTCTAGATAAAGTTGCCAGTATGGGTTCACAAAGGCGTGGACTCCCGTTAACTTAGCACACGTAGCACAGCTAACAGTTCAGTTGTCTAGATAAAGTTGCCAGAATGGGTTCACAAAGGCGTGGACTCCCGTTAACTTAGCACACGTAGCACAGCTAACGGTTCAGTTGTCTAGATAAAGTTGCCAGTATGGGTTCACAAAGGTGTGGCCTCCCGTTAACTTAGCCTACGTAGCACAGCTAACAGTTCAGTTGTCTAGATAAAGTTGCCAGAATGGGTTCACAAAGGCGTGGACTCCCGTTAACTTAGCACACGTAGCACAGCTAACGGTTCAGTTGTCTAGATAAAGTTGCCAGTATGGGTTCACAAAGGCGTGGACTCCCGTTAACTTAGCACACGTAATCAAGCTAACAGTTCAGTTGTCTAGATAAAGTTGCCAGCATGGGTTCACAAAGGCGTGGACTCCCGTTAATTTAGCACACGTAGTCAAGCTAACAGTTCAGTTGTCTAGATAAAGTTGCCAGCATGGGTTCACAAAGTTGTGGCCTCCCGTTAACTTAGCACACGTAGCACAGCTAACAGTTCAGTTGTCTAGATAAAGTTGCCAGCATGGGTTCACAAATACGTGGCCTCCCGTTAACTTAGCAACGTAGCACAACTAACAGTTCAGTTGTCTAGATAAAGTTGCCAGTATGGGTTCACAAAGGCGTGGACTCCCGTTAACTTAGCACACGTAGCTCAGCTAACAGTTCAGTTGTCTAGATAAAGTTGGCAGCATGGGTTCACAAAGACAAGACCTCCCGTTAACTTAGCACACGTAGTCACAGCTAACAGTTCAGTTGACTAGATAAAGTTGCCAGCATGGGTTCACAAAGGCATGACCTCCCGTTAACTTAGCACACGTAGTCAAGCTAACAGTTCAGTTGTCTAGATAAAGTTGCCAGCATGGGTTCACAAAGGTGTGGCCTCCCGTTAACTTAGCCTACGTAGCACAGCTAACAGTTCAGTTGTCTAGATAAAGTTACCAGCATGGGTTCACAAAGGCGTGGCCTCCCGTTAACTTAGCACACGTAGCACAGCTAACAGTTCAGTTGTCTAGATAAAGTTGCCAGTATGGGTTCACAAAGGCGATGACTCCCGTTAACTTAGCACACGTAGCACAGCTAACAGTTCAGTTGTCTAGATAAAGTTGCCAGTATGGGTTCACAAAGGCGTGGACTCCCGTTAACTTAGCCTACGTAGCACAGCTAACAGTTCAGTTGTCTAGATAAAAGTTGCCAGCATGGGTTCACAAAGACGTGTCCTCCCGCTAACTTAGCCTACGTAGCACAGCTAACAGTTCAGTTGACTAGATAAAGTTGCCAGCATGGGTTCACAAAGACGTGGCCCGTTGGCAATTTCGCCCTTTGATGTGATCATAAATGTCTTGACAGAATGAGAATCCGTTGACAAATAGACTAAGTTATGTAACTTTATAAATAACATTTTGAAAATAAAAATAAATGGCGTTTTATTTATCGACGCTCTTTAACTGCTGTGGTTCTCAGCATCCCATTCTATACTGGGCGCGAAAGACCCGTAAATCTACGACGCGGGACCAACGGCTTTACTTCACTTCCGAAGGAAGCCATGCTAAGGATTTTTGGGCCCGAAAAAATCCATCGTCCTCCGCCGGGTTTTAACCCGCGACCTTGGGTATATGAAGTCAGCATGGTAACCATTACACCACAGAGGGCGATAATCAACTTTTGTGTTGATAACTTTCGTTATTATTTATGCCATATCGTCTTTCACTTTCTGGATAACCCTTATATATTACGCCACGTTGAAAAAGGGAATTACAATAACCAAGACTGCAAAAATAATTCTTTTATAATTTTCGCGATTCTCAATTTTTCATGTTATTATCGATTATTGAGTTTATGGAGTGTAAACATAATAAAGTCAAACATAAGGAGATACTAGAAATGAGTGAGTCGAGGATCTGGAGGATATTGTTGAAATGCGAAAGAATAAGACTGCATTTTCATTCCTTCCATAACATACAGCATGAGAGGAAAGTTCTGAAAAGAACGCGTATTTGCACTCTGAATAGTCACCTTGCCTCTTTCTATGAAATACAGAGAACTATGATGGTATCAATACTCAAAGCTATTACATTGTATTTTGTACCGAAAGGACCTTACTAATTTCGTGTGAGAAAAGCTTTGTATTATAATTGTCTTGAAATATCTCGGAAATGGTCATTCCACGGAAAAAAACATACAAAAAAAGGGCTAATGGCATAAATTGTGTGTTTTGATGAGATCTACATTTTTTATGCAGTAAGTGTTTTTTCTGTCTCTTACGGTTTACCAGTTATGCAAAATTCACCCACGATAGAGAGATCTTTAGAGGCTATTCTTAGAGAAGATATACATTTTCTTTTCCACATAAGTATCTTTAATATACGATATTTTGATCAAAATTTTTAGTCATTTTTGTGAAAATCAAAATTTTAGATAATTTTTCCATGTAAAGCGTAGTTTGGAGTGGGGGATTTTTCTCAAAATGCTCTTGCTCAATCCCTAAAAGACTTATCTTCTTGTCGCATCCCTGGAAAATAGTTAACTTGCCTTCTTGTCGCATCCCTGGAATATAGTTAACTTGCCTTCTTGTCGCATCCCTGGAAAATAGTTAACTTAATTGACTTAATTTGGTATTTTACAGAGCTTTCGTTTTTGAGTTATCCTGTTCTCAGACACACGGACACCCTCCCTTCCTCCCAGCGCGCGCACGCGCTCGCGCAGATACACACACACACACACACAAAAAAAGGACCTTTTTCTAAAAATGCGTTGTTTTGTATCTAGAGGACCCTAAAATGTCTATTTCTGGTAAAATCTGGGTGTCGAATTTTTTAGTAGAATGCAATACTTTCTCTTTACACTATGTACACAGTACGTGTAGAGAAAGTAAAAGCGAAACGCCGGTTAAATACCAAACCTAGTATTATGTTTAGTATTCTCCAAAGATGTCAAACTATGTATTTCAGGAAATCCAACCATACTACTTTTTATCTAACGCGTTATTCCCTTAAAAATCCACATTAGATATACTACCATATTATGTTAAATATACATAATTTCGCAATTTAGAGATATATATTAAAAGAGGAACACACACACACACACACACACACACACATACACACACACACACACACACGAGGTCCATTCAAAACCTAACAAGACGATTTGGAATGGATGAAAATAACGAACGTTATAAAACAAAATTTTATTTACAAAGTTACACCAGCTTACACTATTTTTCAACGTAATCTCCATTCTGTCAACATAGTTGTCACGTGGTAACGGTTACTCAACGCAAATGTACTTTTCCACCCCTAAATATCTGAGCCAAGATGTCACTGTCACTTTGAGGTCTTCATGGCTGGCAAATCACTTCCAACCAAAAAGTCATGTACACTGTCCAATGTGAGACACCGGTTTCTTCTGAAATTTTTTATCAACATTTGCTTTCAAATCCACTCCGATGTTTTTCATACACACTGGTTCATTCTTGATTACTCGTAAAGTATGCGTCATTTCCTCACTGAAGACTCGTTCATTGCATTATCACTATATACTTGCCAATAAATTACTGCTAAAATTTTTATTCTTCTATTTACTTAATGCTAATCCAGAAAAAATTAACAGAAATTGTCTTATTACTTGCTTCCTTGTAGGTAGAAGGGAAACAAGGGAGTACGAAAGGTTAAATCGGTATACAAATATTTCAAAAGCTGGTTGCTATGTGTTTGATGAACCTTTGTTTGTATGCATGGACAGGATTTGACAAATTTCCATATGAGAGAAGTATAAATATTTCAAGTATTTTAAAGCTGACAATAATAAGGAATATCTCAACAACGGTCAACTCTACGAAAAAAAATTTTCATACCATGGAATGTGCGTTTTATCGAGATAGATCTCGATTAAGTACGTTTCAGCTATCTCCTACGGTTTACCAGTTATGCAAAATACCACAAAATTCATCACGATAAACATCTCTTCAGAGGCTATTCCCAGAAAACTGAAGAGGTATGTACATTATATTTGTCATGTAAATATCTTAAATATAAGAGATTTTTAATCAAAATTGTTAGTCATTTTTGAGAAAACAATTTTTCAAATTAGTTCCATGTAAAAGGTAATTTGGGGGGGAGGGGTTCTTGAAAATGTTCCGTGTCGACTCCTTGGGAGATACCGAACTTGAATACGTTTTTGAGCTATGCTGCCTAGACACACACAAACACACATACAAACACACACAGATAGACACACACGGATATGTTTATAAAATATTTTTGGGGATTGAGGGGTTCTCAAAAAAAGTATTTGCGTCGAAATCGCGGTATCAAATTTTCGAGTACAATACAATAGCTTCTCTATGTACCCACATAGTATGTGTGGAGAAAGTAAAAAATAAACATGGACATTGATGAACCGCTTCCACGTGAAAGTAAACATCTTGACAGAATGGAAATTATGTTGAGAAACTGTGCAAGGTACTGTAAATTTGTAAATGAAGTTTTGTGTTGATATCTTTCGTTATCATATTCTTATGCCAGATGGTCTGTTACTTTCTGGATGACCCCCGTATGTTGAATTTTTTCTACAACTCAGAAGGAGTTTTGTACAATTTTATATATTTAGTAGACCTTAAGCGCTAGACGAAAGCGTATTACACGAACTATGTAGATATCTTTAAAACATGATTCATTAACTTTTTAGCGGAATATGCCAGTTTCGTTCTCCCAATTGAGTGAGAGTAGTAATTTGTCGCCCTCATAACTTTATATACCCAAGGTCGCGTCTTCAAACCCGGCGGGGAATGATAGATTTTTTGGGGGGTGTAAAGAATCCTTGGCATGGCTTCCTTTGGAAGGGAAGTAAAGTCGTTGGTCCCGTGTCGTAGATTTACGGCACGTAAAAGAGCCTCAAACCTGATAGAAAGGCCTCTGAGAAAATGAAGTGGTCTTTTACGCCCAATTTAGAATGGGACACTGAGAACCATTATAGTCAAAGAGCGTCCATAAATAACACAACATTTACATGTTTTTTTTGTTTTTTTTTTTTTCAGAGTAATTCATCGTCATCCAAAAAGTTTAAAAATACAATAACAGGAAATGTATCAAAATAAATAAATAAAAAGCTGTAGCAGTGGGAGCATTGTGTTATTCACAACAGTTCGATGTTGCGATTTCACCCGTAAATATACGTTTTGAGATCCCTGAATCCAAACAAGAGCATTTTATAAACAGCTACGAGTATGAGTGAATGTGATCGAGTGAGTGAATGAGTGGTGGTGAGTGAATCTGAGAGAGCAAAACTCAAAAACAAAAGTCTATTGAATATCAAATTCGATATTTAAGTTAGACGCCTTGCAAGGGTATAATGCGAATATTTTCAAGAAAATCCCTCCACCTAAACTCCACTTTATGCGGAGCATTTCCCGGAAAGTTATATTTAGTCAAACATTGCTTTGACGTTTTTGATGAAAAAGTCACACTATATTTTTATGCCAAATACAATACGTATCTTGAATTTCAAGGAACAAACCCTGAAGTATTCTTTATTCTGAGTAATTATAGCATGATAGGTAAACTATACGAGAAAAGGAATGTCTTACAGAAAAAAATATAGATTTTTAAAACAGAAAATTTATGTCAAATGCATTTCAGTTAGAGTTACGCATTTTCGACATGTTCTTGTTTATAATTTCAATTCCTTGTTTCTTTTCTTTTCTTGTGAGGAAAGTGGATTGGAACCTCGACGCTATAACGTAGGAACCAGCTGTAATAAGATTTAGATCAACTTAGTGTGTTCTCTAATTTCCGTGCTTCTACAATGAAAGATGCAATCATTTTATTTCTACAAATGTTTACAACGATATACGTAAAGTAGGTAAAGAAACAAGCACTTTTAACAATAGTTGTTGCACAATAGATAGACAAGGTTGTTATCTGTTATGCGAGTGTATACAATCTGCTTTTTAGAAAAACGTTTATGTGTGTGTGTGTGTGAGTAGTAAAGCAAACGAGCTGTCTGATAAATACTAAACTTGGTATTCAGGGACAATGATGCGACATGATTGCTTCTCAGAAAATTCTCGTGCTCTAAACGGAAGATTCTTCAACATTTTCCAGTTTATCAAAAATGACTAACTTGTGAGTAAATCTCTTTATCTGTTAGCTTAACGTTTTGTATATTGACATAACAACTAAAAGATATACCTTATATTTTATGGAAAAGAGCTATCATGCCCATTTCATTCAAAAGATTTTTTTTTAATATTAAAAACCAGTAAACCATAAGAAATAGACAAAATACACAATGAAATATATAAATTGTTCTGAATATTCCAAGATATTTGTTATTATTGTTTGAATATGTACGATAGCGATTTCTAAGTGCTGTTATGACACTGTTTCCTATGTCATGTTATGTTATCACGTCGTGAAAGAACATTGAATTATAGAGGTAGCGTATTGCGACCAGGTTGTATAAATTTAAGATTCGTTTTTATTTTCTCTACTCTTACTATGTACATAGTGTATAAAGAAGCTATTGTATTGCACCCAAAGATTTCTCCGGAAGTGCCATATTTTGGGACCCTCTGAATATATATAAAAATAAAAAAAAACATTTGGAAAAACGTCCGTGTGCGTGTGCGCCTATCTGAGCTAGCATAACTCATAAACGAAAAGTCCTTAAATACCAAATTTGATACTAAGTTCAGTATCTCCCAGATATGCGACATGAAGATTTTCAAGTAAATCCCCCACCCCTAACTATGCTTTACATGGAAAAAAATTCGAAAATTTTAAGATTTTCCAAAAAGCATCTCTAACAATTTTGATTAAAATCTCTTATACTCAAGATATTTGCACGACCAATAAAATGTATATCTTAAATTTTCTGAGAATAGCCTCCGAAGACCTCTTTAATCTGGATGAATTTTGCTGGATTTTGCATAACTGGCAAGCCTTAAGAGAGACAGAAACTTGCTACACAAAAGTGTAGATCTCGTTAAAACACACAATTTATGTCATATTCAAGTTTTCGTTGAATTGATCGTTTTGGAGGTATTCCTTCTTACTGGTTTCAGTTTTAAAATGCTGTTCACGTACGGAAATTTGTCAACTGTTGGCAATGTCAAGAAACGGATTTCATCCACACGTCAACCAGCTTTTAAATTTGACTATCTTTTAGAATAGCGTATGTACGCTGTTATTTCACTTTTTATTATAAGAAAGCAAGTAATAAGACAACTTCTGCTAATGTAGATAACAGCATAGCTTATTAGCAATAATTTGTTACAGAAATGTAGTGAAAGTCATGTGAATGGAAGACATCAGATCTTTTATGTCGCTCTGTACCTTCAACAAAATGAAAGTATTTTTTAAAAGATTGAACTTAGTTACCAAGAATTACATAGATAAATAAGTATTTATAGGGATATTATTTAGAAGCTAAAGAAAAAAAAACTCTTTCTCTACATCTCTGTAACAAATTATTGTTAAACAGTTTAGTATTGTATCTACTTCATGATAATCAAGCTAAACAGTAACAGAATTAGTTTTATTACTAGCTCCTTGTAAGTAGTAGGGAAATAAGAAAATGCACAGGCTAAAGCGATAGTCCTTTAAAAGGCGGGCACTATGTGAAACAATTGAATTTGCAATCTCTTTGCTTTCCAGAAGAAAACAAACAAGAAAGGAAGAGAAGGATATCTTCTCGTTTGAGAAAAGTTTAAGTGACTAAAATTGAAACTAATAATCCGGAATATCTCGATAGCCGTTAACTCTACAAAAAAACAAATTGATTGTTTTAATGTGATTGTATCTTATTTGTGCAGTAAGTTTTTGTATCTCTCTTACGGTTTACCAGTTATACAAAAACTATCCAGAATGAAGCGGTCTTCAGAGACTATTCCCACAAAATTCAAGATATACATTTCGTTTGTTATAAAACTATGTTAAACAAAGTATTTTAATCAAAATCGTTAGAGCCTATTTTGAGAAAATCAGAATATTCAAAAAATGTTCCATGTAAAGGGTATTGAGGGTGGTAGGATGTTCCTCAAAATCTTCGTGTCACATTCTTGGAAAATGCTAAACCTAAATAGCAAGTTTGGTATTTAAATGCCTCGGTTTTTGAGCCTCAGATCTTTTTCAAAAAATACTCTCTTTTTTTTTATCTATGTGGCTTTAACAGATCAAATTTGTATAGCAAGGTAGTAAGCATATACTAATGCATCAATATGTTACATCACAAAGTGTTGCTGCTCTGGTTACAGTAAAACGCCGGACTTGATATCGGCGGCCGCAGCGAATCAGTACTTCCCCTTTAATCCAAGTTTTAGGCAGTACGCGGCACAGATTGCAAACCTTTGCACGTTCCCAACGCGACTCCAGCAATTAATGACTCTGCTTGTGCAATTCGGGCGTAATGTTTAGTATTCACCCCAGCACGTAGCTTTTTTTTTTTGGTGGGGGGAGGAGTTTGTTTCGTTAGCAGACTTGATATACACGTTGTTTAAATGCATGACTTTTAACATCATATATATTATGATGCGCAAAAAACAAAGCATTTTATCATACACCTGAAAATGCTAAGGGAGGTATAATGGGCGGGGAATAGGGCGAAGTGACAGATTGGTACATAGAATGACAACTCCAGAGGGCGAGCGAAACTGATGGAACAGAAAATGTTGTGCGCATGCGTCAGTGTGAATAATTACCACGCACATACGTGAGGCCTAACACCCCATCCGCAATATCAGTAAACTCCTAGAGGGACTTTAAAAAAAACTCATTTATTAATGGAACGCAATGGGCGTAATTTTTCGTACTCTCCAGATAGCAGATGTCTACTCGGTCTTTTTATGTTTATGCTAAAGGTATTTAGTATGCGACTAATGAGAACTCGACTATTGTGTAGCAGGCTTGAAAATGTCCTGAAGTGTGCAAAAATGTGCGCTAGGCAGACTTGTACATTAACAATGCTCTATTCCCGTTATTACATTAAATGTGGATAATGACCACATTTTATTTTCTCTAATCGCACTATACACCCAGTGTGTGCAGAAGGTATTGTATTCCACCCAAACATTCAATACCGAGATTTCACCGGAAATACACCTTTTAGGGTATCCTGTACACATAAATACTTTTAAAATATTAACTTCTAAAATAAGAGATAATTTTAGAAAGAAATGTAGACAAATAGCAAATTTGTTATGTAAGTTTAGTATCTTCTAAGAATGCGACCCGAAGAGTTTGATTAGCATGAGTAGGTAACACATTTTGATTAAAAGGTTTCTTTGCCGAATAGGTAGAGGATATCATGTGAATGGAACACATCAGATTTTTTAGAACAATTTGTTACAGAGATGTAGAGAAAAACATGTGAATGGAACACATCAGATTTTTTAGAACAATTTGTTACAGAGATGTAGAGAAAGACATGTGAATGGAACACATCAGTTTTTTAGAACAATTTATTACAGAGATGTAGAGAAAGACATGTGAATGGAACATCAGTTTTTTAGAACAATTTGTTACGGAGAAGTAGAGAAAGACATGTGAATGGAACACATCAGATTTTTAGAACAATTTGTTACAGAGATGTAGAGAAAGACATGTGAGTGGATCACATCAGTTTTTTTAGAACAATTTGTTACAGAGATGTAGAGAAAGACATGTGAATGGAACACATCAGTTTTTTAGAACAATTTGTTACAGAGATGTAGAGAAAGACATGTGAATGGATCACATAAGATTTTTTAGAACAATTTGTTACAGAGATGTAGAGAAAGACATGTGAATGGAACATCAGTTTTTTAGAACAATTTGTTACAGAGATGTAGAGAAAGACATGTGAATGGAACACATCAGATTTTTAGAACAATTTGTTACAGAGATGTAGAGAAAGACATGGGAGTGGATCACATCAGTTTTTTTAGAACAATTTGTTACAGAGATGTAGAGAAAGACATATGAATGGAACACATCAGTTTTTTAGAACAATTTGTTACAGACATGTAGAGAAAGACATGTGAATGGATCACATAAGATTTTTTAGAACAATTTGTTACAGAGATGTAGAGAAAGACATGTGAATGGAACACATCAGTTTTTTAGAACAATTTGTTACAGAGATGTAGAGAAAGACATGTGAATGGAACACATCAGTTTTTTTAGAACAATTTGTTACAGAGGTGTAAAGAAAGACATGTGAGTGGATCACATCAGTTTTTTTATAACAATTTGTTACAGAGATGTAGAGAAAGACATGGGAATGGAACACATCAGATTTTTAGAACAATTTGTTACAGAGATGTAGAGAAAGACATGTGAATGGAACACATCAGATTTTTAGAACAATTTGTTACAGAGATGTAGAGAAAGACATGTGAATGGAACACATCAGATTTTTAGAACAATTTGTTACAGAGATGTAGAGAAAGACATGTGAATGGAACACATCAGATTTTTAGAACAATTTGTTACAGAGATGTAGAGAAAGACATGTGAATGGAACACATCCGTTTTTTAGAACAATTTGTTACAGACATGTAGAGAAAGACATGTGAATGGAACACATCAGATTTTTAGAACAATTTGTTACAGAGATGTAGAGAAAGACATGTGAATGGAACACATCCGTTTTTTAGAACAATTTGTTACAGACATGTAGAGAAAGACATGTGAATGGAACACATCAGATTTTTAGAACAATTTGTTACAGAGATGTAGAGAAAGACATGTGAATGGAATACACAACATTTTTCCTCACGCTTTCTGCACACCTCTCCGTCTCCTATTGTCTCCCCCCTATCTCTTTACCTGTCTTACCACACATTGCCCTCATTTTCTCGTCTTCTTCCAGCTACACAACTTAGTTGGGTGCACACAGAGTAGCGATTGTTACAATAGCTAACAGAGAATCTCCAACAGTAATTTATGTGGCAACATGTGGTAATCCTGATTACGGCACTCTTCTTCGCTACAATTTTAAAAATAGAATGTACTCCATTCACATGACTTTCTCTACATCTCTGTCACAAATTATTATTAAAAAGCTTATGCTTCTATTTACCTCATGCTAATAGAGAAAAGATTAGCAGAAATAGTCTATTTCTTGCTTCCTTGTAAGTAGAAGAGAAATATGGGAGTTCCATAGGTTAAAGTGATAGTCAAAAGTTGGTTGCTATGTGACTGTATTTCCTCTGTTTGTATGGACACAAGTTGACAAATTCCTGTATGAGAAAAACACGAAATATCTCAGAAACGACAAACTTCACGAAAAAATGTATGACATAAAGTGTGAGTTTTATAGTGATCTACATTTTTTGTGTAGTAAGGTTTTGTCCATCTCTTAGGGTTTAGCAGTTATGCAAATTTGCTTTATTCTGAATGAAATTTACGGAATCTTCGGAGGCTATTTCCAGAAAATTCAAGATATACATTTTATTTGCCACGTAAGTATCTTTAATAAACGATATTTTAATGCAAATCGTTAGAGCCATTTTTGAGAAAATCAAAGTTTTCGAAAACAGTTTCATTTGGGGTGGGGGAATTTTTCTCAAAATCTTCGTGTCGCATCCCTGAAAGATACTGAACTTAAATACCAAGTTTGGTATTTTACCAACTTTTTGTTTTGAGTTAACGTGTTCACAGACATACGGACACAGACTAACGGACACACAAACACACACACATACACATACAACACACGTGATAATGCTTTTCTGAAAATGTTTTTCTTAAAACATATATTTCTGTGAAATCTCGTTATCGAATTTTTGGGTGGAGTAAAATACCTTCTCTATACACTAGATACATAGTACGTGTAGAGAAAGTAAACACGTCATATTGTAGGTCCCGCACCAGTTCTTGATAAACAGCAGTTTTAAATTAGAGATTACTTTTACTCGTCTTTACTGTGTGTTCTCGAAGCGTAATCATAAGAAAGCAGATCTGTTTGTTATTGTAACAAACTACTCGGGTCAATCAGAAACTAACGAACGATTTGGCGTAACTAAATATTAACGAAAACTAACACAAAACTTTATTTACAAAGTTACAGTACCTTACTCAGTTTCTCAATGTAATTGCTATCAAGGTATTTACTGTCACGTGGTACCGGTTTACCAATACCAACTTTATACCTTTCTTCTGCCAAAGAGCCTACTCGTTTTCTTGAATGCACAAAACAATAACGCAAGTGTATAATGATTATGCAATGAACAAGTCTTCAGTGAGGAAAGGCACATAATTTACCAGCAATTAAGGATGAACTGGAAATGTATCAATCATTATGGAGGAGTTGAAAGCAAAAGTTGATAAAAGGATTCAGAAAAGCCGACGGTTCACTTTGGACACCATGCCACTCCTTGGCTCAGATCTTTTGCTGCACAAGAGATAACAACAAACCAGTACCCTGTGACAAATTCCTAACAGCAATGAAGATTACGTTGAGAAATAGAGTAAGTGCTGTAACATTGCAAATAAAATTTTCTGTTCATATATTTCGTTATTACTTAGTTATGCCAACGTCTGTTACTTTCACAGAGTGAACCATAATGTGTCATGTGACTTAAGTTCTTTCACCTTATAGGTCGATGAATGAAATGGGTTAAATGATTCTCAAATGAACCCGGGGCCTACAGAACAAAGTTATCCGACATTCTTCTTTTCAAGTTAAGGGAAAACTTCGTAAGAAACCTTACATGGGTAACTCTCTTAATAGAGATTCGAAATCGGGACCTCTAAAACCTGAAGCAGACTTCCACACTCCCTAGGGATAAGCCAACATTTAATTATCATATACTGAGAAAACAACAGATTCTCTGCAGATCCATGAAATATATTTGCAATATTCTTATTTTTTACCTTCTCCATGTACAACGTGCACAGTATTGCATCCCATTCGATACTTATCGAGGTTTCATTGGAGCATATGGTTTGATAATCCCTAAATCGGAAAGTCACTTTGGACAAAGGTCCGCGCGCGCGCGTGTGTGTGTGAATAGAATAACAAAAGTCGCTTAAATACGAGGACAAACGAGAAAGTAACGACGGTTTCTCCCGTCATTCATCCCCATTCCTATCATTTCGCTTGCATTTCATACCACACACTTCCTCACGCTAGGGGCCGACCACACGTTCCAAGTTCTCCATTCAGTGGTTTAGTGCTGTTGGTTCCCCAACAAGCTTCTTGTAAGTCCTAGGGGGTGTCAATCCTAAATATGGGGAGGGTAAAGCGAATGCGATCTTCCAAGCATGCAACACGGAGACTTTCAAGAAAATCGCACACCCCTAAACTACCGTTTACATGGACCATTTTTTTCCCCTTCAAAAAGTTGTATTTTCTAAAAATGTATGTTTCATTTTTCATTAAACTACTCGTACCGTAGGTTTATTTAAGCTATTTTTAGACGAAATGTATATGTGAAGTTTTATGCAAATAGTCTGTGAAGTACTCTTTAACATGATGACCTTTGCCCAGTCCAGAGGCGTAGGAGGCAGACTAAATCTTATTTCACAAGAAATGCAGATATTTTAAAGCACGTAAATAAAGTTAAACATATTTTAATTGTAAAGGTAACCATTTCGGAGATATTCCCTGATATTGGTTAAAAATTTACATACGCTTGCTTTTCTCATTTGGGAAGCCATTATTCGTTTTCTTTTGCTTTTGTTTTATTATATTTCTGGTCATGCAAAGAGAAGGAAATTTAAAATCGTTAGATAGCGATCAGCTCTTAAAACGTTTGTAAAGCTTCAAGATCACTTTAGCGTAGTATATTCCATTGCAGCTACAACGAAATATATAATAAAACTATGTTTATCTGGTTAGCATGAAGTAGATGTAAGAAAGTTTGTTGCAGAATAACAAATGTGTTGACGTGACTGGCTGCAGCTGTTCCACAAACAAATTTTCCTTACAAAGGATTACTCGTGTATCTACGCCATGCTACTCGAGATAAATTTTAGCAAAATTGGTAATAATACCTGCTTCTTTGTAAGCAGAGACGAAACAAGGGAATACATTAGGCTAAAGCGATAGTCAAATCTTTTAAAAGATTTATTGTGAAACAATAAAAGTTCGGTTCGTTTTGTATGACCAATTGTAAAAACAAAATGTGGCTTCTTATTTGAGATGAGTTAACGTAGCTTAAAATTTAAACAAATAATAAGGTATATTTAAAAAAATGGTCAACTGCACAAGAAAAACGAATATGACTAAAATCTGTGTTTTGACGAGATCTACATTTTTTGTGCTTAGTTTTCTCTATCTCTTACGGTTTATCAGTTATGAAACTTCAGCAAAATTCATCCAGAATAAAGAGGCTCTCAGACTACTCCCAGAAAATGCAAGATATATCTTTTAATTGTAATACAGACATCTTTAACATAAGCATTTTAATAAAACCTTTTGAGAAAAATAGCATTTTCAAACATTTTGGGGTAGGAGATTTTCGTGAAATTCATTCTTGTCGGAACCTTGGCAGATATTACACATAAATACAAAGTTTGGTATTTAACGGTCTTTTCGGTTTTGATCTATACTCTGTTTGGACTCATTTCCGATGAAATATCGATATGGAATTTTTGAGTGGAATACAATTACCTTCTCCAGCTGCTATGTACATGTATGTAGACACGGCTAGAGAAAGTAAAAAACAAGTGAATATAACACATTAGACTTTTAGTATTTCTACACATAATGTATAGAGAAAATGTCTAATCAAGCGGGAGACCTGAGTTCGATCCCCAGTACCGGCGTGGGGATTTTTCCCCCGCTGGGAGACCTGGCCCGGGGTGCACTCAGCCTCGTAAGGTCCCTGGGGGGCCAATTGAGGAGCTACTTGATGGAGAAGTAGCGGCTCCAGGTCACGAGGACCGCATTAACCGGCCCGGAGGGACTCGAGGCGCTGACCACGTCTCACCCTCCAATACTGCACCCATCCATAACGTCTGTAGTGGACCGAGATGGGGGACGCAGCGGCCGGGCGGTAGACCAAGGTTCCCCGTGAGCTGTCGTGCCAAGGAGTTATATTGTTAAACTGTCTAATGCATTGAAAAACTCGATACCGAAATTTCACCGGAAATACATATTTTGGAACCCCCTGAAACCGAAAATAACATATTTTTTAAAAAGAGGTCCAATTGTGTGTACCTGTAGACCGCAAAGCTCAAAAATGAAAAGACATTTAAATTCCAAACATGGTCTTTAAGTTCGATATCTTCCAAGGATGCAACACGAAGATTTTCAAGAAAACCATCACCACATAAAACTAACTTTAAATGAAAAAAATTCCAAAATTTTATTTTCTCAAAAATAGTAAAACGATTTTCATTGAAATATCTAATGTATACAAGATATTTTATGACAAACAATATGTATATCTTGAATTTTCCGGAAACAGCCTCTGAAGAATTCATTCTGGATGACTTATATAACTGACAAACCGTAAAAGATACACAAAACTTACTACACAAAAATTGTAGATCTCATTAAAACACAGAATGTATGTCATATATATTTTTTTTTTCTGTAGAATTAACCGTTTTCAAGATATTCCGGATTATTGTTTTCACTTTAAAGCCACTTAAACTTTTCTCAAACGGAAATACATCTTTCTGCTCGTTTCTCGTTTGTTTATTCCTGGCAAGCAAAGAGATTGGAGCATCAATTGTTTCATATAGCAACCGTATTTTGAATGATACATTTTCTTAATAAGACTAATTCTGCTTATGTTCATCTTGATTAGCACAGTGTAGATAACAGATTATTGTTTTGAATAAAATATTATTTACCGAACAGCTAGAGGACATCATGTGAATGGAACAGATCTACTTGCAAGGAACCAAGTAATAAGGACAATTTCTGCTAATGTTTATCATGATGTATATAGAAGAATAAGCTTTTCAACAATAATTTGTTACAGAGATGTAGAGAAAGTCATGTGAATGGAACATCAGTTTTTAGACATTGTATTTACTTAATTACATTTCTTAATGAAAAGCCTAATACTCTTCTTTCTTGTAGGTTCGTTAGAAGCTGGTTACGTGAAAGTGCCAGGCATTTCATTCAACAAAATGAAAATGAATCTCAGCTTTCCTTATGAACGCTCTTTAATTTCTGGGTTTTTCCGTATCCCATTATATGAGGGCGATCCAAAAAGTAACGAACGTTTTGGCATAAATAATAACGAAAGATATGAAAACGAAACTTTACTTACAAAGTTACAGTACCTTACTCTATTTCTCAACGTAACCAGTATTGCCATCAAGGTATTTATTGTCACATGGTCCCGGTTTTTCAATGGCTGTGTTACACTCTTCCACCGCTGAACATCTGAGCCAAGAAGCAGAGGTTCTCACCGGTTGTCAAATCTTTTCCACTCAAAAAGTCATGTATGTTGACTAAAGTGAAATACTGCTTTTTACTTTCCCTACACGTACTATGTATAGAGAAGGTATTCCACTCTACCCAAAAATTCGATACCGAGATTTCACCGGAAATATATGTTTTAGGGTCCCCAGTATCCAAAAAAAAAATCATGTTCACAAAAAGGTGTGTGTAGAGTGTGTGTGTGTGTGTGTGTGTGTGTGTGTGTGTGTGTGTGTGAGACAGTGAACAGGTTTACTCAAAAACGAAAAGTCGGTAAAACACTAAACTAAGTATTTATGCTTAGTATCTTGAAGGGATGCGACACGAAGATTTTGGCAAAAATCTCCCCACCCCAAACTACCCTTTAATGGAACAATTTTTGGAAATTTTGATTTTATCAAAAATGGCTGACGATTTTAATTAAAATGTCATATTAAAGATATTTATCTGACAAATAAAATATTTTATCTTGAATTTTCTGGGAATATCCTCTGAAGAATACTTTATTCAGCACGAATTTTACGGAATTTTGCATAACTGCTAAACCCTAAGAGACGGAAAAAAATACCACACAAAAAATGTAGAGCACTTTAAAACATACAATTTATGTTATGTGCACTTTTTTCATGGATTTGCTCGTGTTTGCGATATTCCTTATTTTTGGTTTCAGCTTTAAAAAATTATAGTTTTCTCATACAGGACTTTGCCATCTCCTGTCTATACAAACACAGGAACTTCAGTCACATAGCAACCAGCTTTTGACTATCACACTATGGTACCCTCTTTTTTCGCTTCTACTTACAAGAAAGCAAATAATAAGTCTATTTGTGCTAATTTACTTCGATTAGCATTAAGTAAATAGAACAATTGGCTTTTTAACAATAATTTGTTGCAGAGATTTAGAGAAAGTCATGTGCATGGAACACATCAGATTTTTCTGAATTCTTTCATCAACATTTGCTTTATGTCCTTCATAATGGTTGATGAACTTGCTCTCTGGTCTTCGTAAGGCGCAGTGGTTCTTCCTTGATTACTTGTAAATTATGTGCCATTTCTTCACTGAAAATTTGCACAATATACTTGCGTTATTTGCCTATAAAAATTCGCTTGGCCGAACATTTTGTGCATTCATAAAAACGAATATGTTTTTTGGCGGTAGAAAAGTATAACATCAGTATTAAAAGTAATATCACGTGACAAATATCTTGACAGAATGGAGATTATGTTGACAAATAGAGCATGCTATCTACTGTAACTTAAGTTTTGTGTTGATATCTTTCGATATTATTTAGTTATGCCAAATTATTCGTTACTTTCTGGATAACCCTTGATATTGGCCATAAAAGTCTGCCTAATTATGATCGCTGATGAGCGATGTTTATCCTCTCCATAATGCAGTAACGCGCGAAATATGTAAACGATACCCACCTCAAGAGTGTGGGGATAGCGTGCATGCCTCACAATCAAGAGGTAGCGTGTTCGAATCACGCTTAGGGCGGGTTACACGGATACGGTTTTTTCGGGGTTTTCCCTTGAGGCAATATTTATATATCCTAATCCCAAACGTTGCCGACATCTTGTAAATTTCCATTTCATTTTGTGTATAAGATGTTCAAATGCTTTGCTCTTGTTGCATTCAGAGATAGAAATCACAGGGTGCAACATTAATTATTTCCTGTGCCTTGCTTTAAGTGTTTTCAGTTTCTCTCTGTGCCTTTGTTTTTTTTTTTTTTTTAAACAGGTATCCTGGGTTACATGTTGATTTTCTTTGTTGTGAAGCCAATCAACAACGAATGTGATAATACCATACATTGAAATATTGCGAGCGGAATCGTATACGCATAAATATCTGTAGCGGGATGGCTAATCAATTTCCTTTCATTGTATTGCAGAGGAATAGTATGTTTTATCCCGAGGAATCAGAAGAATTTCCCGGCGGAACTTGTAAAAGGTTAAATTCGTAGTGGATTGTTTAAGAAATCTCAACACACTCGGCAGCCTATATCTCAAGAGGTAAGCGAGGTAAGTGTCCATTTCCGCCAATTTGTATTTCACTCTTAATCTGAGAAGACGTATGTCGAGTAACTATACTCCATGATTTATGAGATCTATAGGCACATTCCGGATACAGAAGAAGGTAATATGTATAATCTGCAATGTTTGTAGCAGACAGTCATGCAAGGAACTATTTCAAAGATTGGGTTATATCACCTTACCTTGTGTTTATATATTATCCTTTTTAAAGTTCTATGCAGTTAATTGATATAGTTTCATAATAAACATGGAAGTTCATAACATTAATACTAAACAAAAGGGATATATTCGTCTGAATACTAATCTTGGTTGCTTTCAGAAAGGTATATATTATGAAACAATAAAGATATTTAATAATTCCCCAGTAATCTCAAAGAAAATGTTGGGAATTTCAGGGCTTTTAAGGCCTCTCTTAAGGAGTACCTTTGCAATAAATCGTTTTACTCTGTAGATGAATATTTAAGTGACAAATCTGTCTGACAATACCATAATCAACGTTTTTATAAATATTACAAGCGTTGCATTTTATGTACGTGTGTGTGTGTGTGTGTGTTTGTTTTATACTGAAATTAAACTGCTGTATACTTTGACTTGCACGAATATGTCAAATTAATTTTTGTAGTATTTAGCAATGGCACGAAATCTGTAAAGCCAGATCCTATAATATTTTACACTGCAGTACATAATTGTAAATTTGTGCATTTTACATTGTAAATACTGTAACAGTTTGGAAATATGTATTGTAAATTGTTGACATGTATGTACATATTTTAGCTTTATATAATTGCTAGTAGTAACTATAGGTGATTTATATACAGATGACATTTTTTTCTTTAATTGTTTTAAAAAGAATTGTTAGCGACAACTTATCATACCTAAATTGTAAAGGAATTTTGGGATGTTATTTACATCTATAGCAAATGTTGAAAATGTTCTCCATCCTGCATAAAGCACAACTCAACACGTCGCTCCATGTTACTAGCCATTCGTTGGAGGACTGTTGTCAATAGCTTGAATCTCCTTTGTGTTATGCTTCAGATCGTCCAATGCCTGGGGACATGTGGCGTAAACCCTGTCTTTTAAGTAAGCCAATAGAGACAAGTCCGGCGATGTCAAATCCGGAGATCTCGGTGGCCACAGGTTCCTGGAAATTATCCGGTCGTCAAAGAAACTTGCAATCAGGTTCATGGAATCATTTGATGCATGGCAAGTAGCACCATATTGCTGAAAATATCCTCGACTCAGTTCTACATGGTCTAGTTGCTCAACAAACTCCATGAAAATCAGAAGGTACTCTGCAGTGTTCACAGTCTGGTTAAACATCTGCGCATCTAGTGACAAGGAAAAGAAACTCCAGAACATTCTGCTAATTTGGTGCTAAAACTGGGTCATTGAATGAATTTCCAACGAAATAATTAAAGAAAGAAATGTGTCAGTTCTATATAAATCACTCTATATTATGTCGATAGTTATAAAACTATCATCTGGCATTACATCAGTGTAACATAATGAAATCATAGTTATTTACACATTTAACACAAATTTGAAACCCTTTGTTTATATGTGCATGCAAAAAATGAATTACACATGCGTAAAAATCAAAATGTTGTGATTATGCGTCTATTTTGTAACCCGTACTTGTAGCAATAGAGCTTATATATTGTTACTTTCTCTACATGTACTATGTACTTAGTGAATAGAGAAGGTATTGTAGATGCACCCAAAAATGTTATACCGATATTGTACCGGAAACACATGTTTTGAAGCCCCCTGAATAAAAACAGTTTTAGAAAAATGTCCGCGTGTGTGTGTGGACAGCATAGTTCACGTTAAAACACAAAATTTATGTAATATACATATTTTCGGTAGTTGATCGTTTTTTTTTTTTTTTTTTCAGATATTCCTTGTGTTTGGTTTCAGCTTTAACCGTTAAAAACCAAACTTGGTATTTAGGTTTGGTATCTTCCAAAGATGCGAAACGAAGATTTTCAAGAAAATCCCCTCACCCCCAACTACCCTTTACATGGACATGTTTTCAAAAATTTTTATTTGCTCAAAAATAGCTCTAACGATTTTGATTAAAATATGTTTTATTCAAGATATTTACTTCACAAAGAAAATGTATATCTTGAATTTTCTTGGAATAGCCTTTGAAGACTTTATTCTGGATGAATTTTACGAAACTTTGCGTAACAGCTGAACCATAAGAGATGGACAAAAACTTACCACACAAAAAAATGTAGATCACGATAAAACACACAATTTATGTAATATAAATTTTTTTCGTGGAGTTGATCGTTTTTTTTTTTTTTTTTTTTAGATATTTCTTGATTTTGGTTTCAGCCTTAGAAAACTAATTTTCTCATACAGGAATTTGTTAACTCCTGTCCATACAAACAAAGGAACTTCAGTCATATAGCAACCAGCGTTTGACTAGCACTTTAACCAATGCTACTCCCCTATTTCCCTTCTACTTGCAAGCAATTAAACTGTTTCTGTTAATTTTTTCTGGAGAAAATAGAAGCATAAACTTTTTAATAGTAATTTGTTGCAGAGATGTAGAGAAAATCATGTGAATGGAACACATCAGAATTTTGATCGTAGTATATAAACATATATATATATATATATATATATATATATATATATATGGCAAGATGTTGAGTAGCTTGCTGGTATAAACGAAGCTACAGAAAGCTTTCTAATCTAATCTAAAACATTGTATATCCGATATTGAGGGTTCCTAGCAGATGGCTAAGAAGATCGCTGAGGCTGTGTGTGGGCTGATATATATTCACGAGGATAGAAGTTGGCAGAGGAATAGCGTTGTGAGACGACTTGACCCGTGAATGCATGTGAGGAGATGGAATATCGATATATCTCGAAGTGAACTACGACACGTGGCTTCTCAACACAACTACCTTTACATAGAAGAAAACATCTGCTGGTAGCGAGCGAATCCCTCAGGGACTCTTAACATATATCGAGTAAATAACGTGGAATTCGTTTTTCTCTGAGCTCCAAACCCGCACAAAACTGAATACGTAAGGACATATGGGATTAGATGTTTTAATGAATAATTTTGCTTCAAGTAGTTGTTTAATTTTTAGTTCAAATGTTCCTCATCCAAGGAACCTGAAACAAGTAATGCGCGTTTTTATTATTACATCATAATACGCGTTTTGGTAGTGTTTAACGCCCGCTTTAACTACTAATGACACCGCAGGCGGTGACACTGATGATACATGAAGATGGAGCACCGGTGGAATGCGATGACGGGGGAACCCGGAGAAACCCCGCCCCAGCGCCGCTTTGTCCACCACAAATCTCATATCTGGTCGTTTGGGATCTAGGTGAGAGGCGAGTGATCTAACCACTCGGCCACGGCGCGCCCATTGCAGTTAAAGCGGGCGTTAAACACTACCAAAAAAAATATAAAGGTTATTCTTCTATCCACTTCATGATAATTGAGATTAACATTAGGAAAATTATTACTTGGTTCCTTGTAAGTAAATGGGAAAAAAATCTAATGTGTTCCATGCAAAAGATGTCATCTAGCGCTGTTTGGCAAACAAATCTTTTATCAAAAATATTAATCTATTATCTATATCATGTTAATCAAGATAAACCTAAGCAGAATTAATCTTATTACTAGCTCCTTGTAAGTCGAAGGGAAATAAGAAAATGCACAGGATAAGCGATAGTCTCGTGCTCTAAAAGCCGGTCGCTATGTGAAACGTTTGAAATTCAAATGTCTTTGCTTGCCAGGAATAAACAAACGGGAAACCAGAAGAAAGTATCTTCCCGTTGGAGAAAAATTGAAGTGGCTAAAATTGAAACCAATAATCCGGAATATCTCGAAAATGGTTAACTCTACAAAAAATTGTATATGACATAAACTGAGTGTTTCAATAACATCTATATTGTTTGTGCAGTAATTTTTTGTCTTACCGTTTGCAAGTTACACCAAGTTTGCAAGTTCCGGAATGTCTTCAATTTTCTGGGAATAATCTTTGGAAACCTCTTCATACATTTCGTTTTTCATAAAAATGTCTTAAACATAAGGCATTTTAATCAAAATCGTATTTGAGAAAATCAAAATTATTGAAAAATGTTCCATGTAAAGAGTAGTTTGGGGAGGGGGAATTTTCTTGAAAATCTTCGTGTTGCATCCTTGGAAGATATAAAACTTAATATATCAAATTTGGCATTTAACGGTCTTTTCATTTTTGAGCTATGCTGTCCACAGACATACTCACACTCACACGGACCTTGGGTTTCAGAGGGATCGAAAACATATATTTCCCGTCAAATTTCGATATCGAATTTTTGGGTGCATTACTTACCTTTTCTGTGCACTATGTGCATACTTGGTGCAGACAATGTAAACATTCTTACGAAAGTTTATTTTGCTTCTATTTTATGTTAATCGAAATACTTTTGTAGGCATAGCTTCATTAAGTTTTACAGAAGAAACGGCCCCTGGTAAAAAAAAAAAATCGACCCTTGTATGCTGGTCTAGAAATTAAAATACACTCTTCATGACATAGTGAGAAGTAACAACAGCGAAGAAACTGAAAAATAACAATAAATTGAAAATTTAAACCAATAATATATATATATATATATATATATATATATATATATATATGAAATGATTTAAAATTGTAGTTTAATTTACGTATTCATTGTTTTAATTATCAGCTTGGAGCGTTTTCCCATTTTTCATCCAAACTCATTCCTGTCATTAACTGTACTCAAATGTTCCAAGAGAAATAGAAACAGCTTAGTCGTTCAGGTATATAGTCAAAGACATTAAAAATACGCCTGGAAATGCTTATCGTAAGGCCCGGCACACACCTTCCGGTACACAAGTGAGGTTTATCGGACAGATACCATGCGATCGCAAAACATACGAACCGCCGCGCGGTGTTTTTTCCACTGCACACACGGAAACATGATAAACACACAGCTGCTGTACACAAGTCACGGTGCTGACATGTTTTTCTGTGCTCTGAAGGTGCAGTATTTAACTGACGATATCGTGTAGTTTAGTTATTACCAGTGTGCTTTATTATTTTTTTCTGTGCACAAAGCGTATTACGGCTCAGTATTTGTTTTCTACTGCACAGCGGGCATTTATTTATGATTCTTTTGTGTTAACACATTTTGTGAGTGGACTCTCAATAGTGTATTACATTGGCGAAACCGACTTATATTTAATATTTTTCGCCTATGAGACTTGGTTCCCCCTTCATGGATATGAGAGTACACAAACTAATCGTCATTGGATCTCTGAGAAATCTTAAATTGTTCATGAAATACCCCGTCATGATGAAACAATTGGTGCATGGTGCTCCGTTAGCGGAGAAAGAGTCAATTTTTGAGTCAATAGTTGACACTCGTGCATACGTGAATACAATTTTGCGACGCCCCCCCCCCATTTTTAAAGAGAGAATTAACGGACAGGTAGCTTGAGTTTGCCTTTTTTTCAACAAGATTCTGTAACAGCTCATACAGCCAACTTTCGATGAGAACAATTGAAAGTATGTTTCAGGATAGAATCATTAGTAGAGATTTGTGGTCCCCTCGGTCCCTCAGCCTAACCCCCCTGCGATTTCTATCTCTGCGGTAACTTAAAGCATAAAGTGTTAAAGACAAACCACACTCTCTGGAGGAATTAAAACAAAATATCCGCCAGGAAATTGCTAGCACTTACCGACGTTTCCTAAAGAGGTACCAAAAATGTATGGACAACGACGGTGGTCAGTTTCAGCATCTCCTTTAATATCATTGGTAAGTAAAGTCTTTAAGAGTAATTTTAAAAATGCTGCATGTTTTATCCGCCCCTTTCTATGATAGCGGCAGACGACAACAAACGCCGAGGGCGCTCACAGGTAAATTACCGCGCAACCGGTTCGGTCGTTTTTCGATCACCAGATGTATCGTAACGTGTGTGCTGAGCCTAAGACGAAGTCCTTTCGCTGACCCCACCCGTCTTTCAGTTTGCTGTGTTCTTAAAAGCGTATTGGAATGACTACGTTACCGAAGCGAGGGGTTGAATATGAAACGTAACTTGCGACAAATGAAGTTTTGAGTTGGGAACTGGTTGGTCAATCCTCACCCCTCTCACCGGATGTTACAAAATGAGGTTAATCTTTTCTCTCCGCTACATACTGAAGTTCTAACGCGAAGGTAATGAGCGCAAGTGATAAGACTAAGTTAATACACTTCCTATACAAATGAATCTATTCTCCTGGAGGTTCGAGCAGGGTGGAATGACTAAAGGGTTTTGCATTTTATTACTCGCATAAATGGAAATCGCGAAGGTCTCGAGTCCCCGTTACGTTTAAACATTTTCAACAAAATTACAGCGACATGTCTTTGGCGGTACTACAATGGCGCTAAGGATCTGGGCCACCTTGTAAGTGTGAAATGAGGTATATATTCTGCATGGAGTAAGGTGGAGCGACACTGCGTAGTGGGGTTTGTTTAGCAGTAAGTGCGTGATCAATCCACTTCAAGACTTGAGATACGAGGACCATGGAAAAAGTAACACGATTTGGCATAACTAAATAATAACGAAAGTTACCAACACAGAACTTTGTTTATAAAGGTTTATAGAACCTCAACGTAATCTCCATTCTCTCAAGATATTGTCACGTGGTACCAGTTTTTCAATGCCAACTTATACTTTTCTGTCGCCAAATTATTTTTTTCTTCTTTTTTTAATGCACAAAGTATTTGGTCAATCGAATGTTATAGGTAGGTAATGCAAGTTTATAGTGATAATGCAACGGACGAGTCTTCAGTTAGGAAATGGCGCATAATTTAAAGGAATCGAGGAAGAACCAGTATGCACAACAAAGACTAGAGTGGAAGTTCATCAAACGTTATGGAGGAGGTGAAAGTAAATGCTGATAAAAGAATTAAGAAAAACCAGTGTTTCACTTTGGACACATTTACATGATATTTTGGGTGAAAAAAAGTCCCAACCTCAAAGTGGCAGTACATCTTGGCTCAGATCTTGGGTGGAAGAAGAATATAACGTCCATTGAAAAACCGGTACCGCGTGACAATGCGGATTACTTTTGACAAATAGAATGAGGTACCGTAGCTTTGTAAATTATGTTTTGTGTTGATAACGTTCGTTATTGTTTAGTTATGCCAAATCTTCTGTTACTTTGTGGAAGGCCCTCGTACAATACATTTCTGCCCTGCACACAGACATCACAGTATGTTTTCAACTCATAGTAAATTATTAAATGTTTTGGTATTAGAATACCTTATGTTCCTAACTTTAAAATCGATTAACTTTCAAGTTACTTGCCGATAACGTGAGAAATAGATAAAATTCAGAAGTTCATACATTTTGTTTGAATGCACTATTAACAACCTCCGAAACACTCTTCCAGTATAAAAACTGTGTGAGCGGCAATCGTAAAATGTTCACAGTAGGAGACGTAGTTGATCACTGCAGAGCCAATGGCTTCAACAGTCCGAAGAAGACGCAACATGTGCATCAAGTGTCATTAGGTTTTTGTTGGCTAAACACAACAAACGAGTTGAAATTTATCGTCAACTTTGTGATGTTTATGGGCAGTGAATATGAGTGAAGGAAATGGTGCATTGATCTTAAAAATGACTGTATCAATGCTCACGAGGACCACAGCCTTGTGACTGAACAACTGGCAATGAAAATCATCGTTTCACGATTACTCAACTTTCGGAATATTTCCCCCAAATTTCACGGAGTTTAGTGTACCTCATAAGTGTTTTCTATAGCAGTGTGCATTTTGACAACTCTCAGAGAGCAAAGTAAGGAACACACAGTCCTCAACTGGAGCGTTCTGAAACCAAGATGGCGGTTCTAGCCCTAGGCCATCGCCAAGATAGGCCAAAATGTCTGCGACTTTCTGGACTAACTAGTATCGTATTCCATTTTCCATTAGTAGAGTACTGTTTACAGTAGTCAATAAGGCAGCGCACTGACGTCGTCGTTTACATCAACAGTACTGTGTTTGCCGAGCTCTATAGTAAGATTGCACATTCATTTGTTGCTCAATTCTCCTGCATACCTAGCCGGTTTATGCTTATCACGCTAACTAGACCATTTAAAGCAGATGATAGTTGAGCCTAATTTGTGAATTATTCGTTTGCTTGAGAATTGCAAATCTGTGATAAAGGATAGCAGAAGGTGACTTTCTAAAGAAGTATTTACAAAATTCTATGTTCGAGTAACTTACTAATTACAAGTTTCACACACCTAATTGTAACTATTTTTAAAAAAAAAATCTGATGTAATTCATTCACATGACTTTCTCTATATCTCTGCAACAAATTTTTGTTAAAAAGTTTATGCTTCTATTTACTTCATGCTAAGTGAGAAAAAAATTAGCAGAAATAGTCTTATTACTTGCTTCCCTGTAAGTAGAAGCGAAATAAGGGAGTAACATAGGTTAAAGTGATAGCAAAAGATGGTTGCTATGTGTCCCTTTGTTTGTATGGACAGGAGTTGAGAAATTCCTGTATGAGAAAAGTACCAGGTTTTTAAGGCTGAAACCAAAAGCAAGGAATATCTAAAAAAAAAACGATCAACTCCACGAAAAAAAATATATAAAGCATAAATTGTGTGTTTTAATGTGCTCTACATATTTTGTGTGGTAACTTTCTATCTCTTGCTGTTTACCAGTTACACAAAATTCCGTAAAATTCATCCAGAATAAAGTAGTCTTCAAAGCCAATACCAGAAGATTCAATATATACATATTATTTGTCAAATATATATCTTTAATATATGATATTTTAATCAAAATCGTTAGCCATTTTTTAGAAAATAAACATTTTCGAAAATTTTTCCATGTGAAAGGTAGTTGGGGGTGGAGGGATTTTCTTGAAAATCTTCGCGTCGCATCCTTGGAAGATACTGAACTTAAATACCAAGTTTGGTATTTAACGATCTTTTTGTTTTTGAGCTATGCCTGCCCACAGACACACACACACATATATACATACAGACAGACAGACACACACGGACATTTTTCTAAAAATATTTTTTTTCATTCAGGTGGTCTCAAAACATGTATTTCCGGTGAAATCTCTGTATCGAATTTTTGGGGTACAATGCAATACCTTCTCTATACACTATGTACATAGTACGTATAGAGAAAGTAATAAATAAATACTAGCACTTTGGTATTTTAATATTAATATAAAGCAGGTTTTTTAATTTTTGGAACTCTTAAGATGGTTTCAAATTAGACTTTCAGGAAATATTTGTATATCCTAATCCCAAATGTTGCCAAAATCTTGTAAATTTCACGTCGTTTTGTATATTCGATGTTCAAATGTTTTGTTCTTGTTTCATTCCTAAGTTGAAATCCCTGGGTGCAATATTAATATTCCTTGTGCTTTAGTTGCGTATAATGCTTTCTCTTAGCTCTTGTTTTTTTTATAAACAAATATCATGGTTACATGTTGATTTTGCTGGTTGTGAAGCCAATCAGCGGCGAATCTGATATTACACGTGCATTGATTTTTTCGCGTGGAATCAGCGGATGGCTGATTAATTTCCATTCATTGTTTTGAAGAGGAATAGTATTTTTTATTCCGAGGAATCAGAAGAATTCCCCGTCGGAAATTCGCGAGAGACAGATTTTTGGCGTTCAAGAGGAAAAGCACTGAATTGCGCCAAGTAATCACAATTTCGTGCACGTATTGTAAAAGTTATGTGAGAATAAACTGCAATTTCTCAGAGAACCAGCGTAAAGGATTATTTCAGAAATCTCAACCCATTTTAGTAGCCTGAATCTGAAGAGCCCAGCAAGCTCAGTAGAACGCCCTGAGATAAGAGTCGATTGCAGCCGATTTCCGCCAATATCTCAATGATAAAGTCACTAAGTCACAACATAGGTAACTTTACAGTGTAGTAAAAGCATATACCTGTTTTAATTCATTTTGAGTGTTTGCTGAAAATTCCAGAATAATTAACTTCAAAGTGCATCGTGTGTGTATATATTATATTTTTTTACGTGTAAAAGTTTGAAAACAATAAAATTGGAGAAAATGTGATTTTAAACAAATACATAACATTCTTATTCAGCGTGCACATTAATATTTAATGTTATATAAGGAGGTGCATTCCAAGGCCGTAAACGTAATACAAGATTGAATGTAAAGTTAAAAAGTAATCCATTTACGTCAATTATATTTTTGAACAAGTTTTTGCTGTAGATAGACTCTCTCTCCCTCATGCATATTCAAAAATCTAATACATTCCATTCACATGACTTTCTCTACATCTCTGCAACAAATTATTGTTAAAAACCTTATGCTTTCATTTGCTTCAAGCTAATCGAGAAAATATTAGCAGAAATAGTCTAATTACTTGCTTCCTTGTAAGTAGAAGGGAGATATGGGAGTACCATAGGTTAAAGTGATGGTCAAAAACTGGTTGCTATGCGACTGAGGTTCCTTTGTTTCTATGGACACGAGTTGACAAATTCCCGTATGAGAAAAGTATAAGTATTTTAAAGCTGAAAACACTAATAAGGAATATTTAAAAAACGATCAACTCCACGAAAAAAAATCTATTTAACTTGTAAAATTATAACACTCCAATGTAGCCAACTTTGGTTTATGCGTCCACGGTCTCATTCAAGTAGGTTGCGACTCTTAAACCTCGTATTGATTCATAAAATGGAGATTGTCATGAACATGGAATCTGTTGAACCAAACAAAATTATGTAAGCAGCGGAGAGAACAAAATTACAACTGCTTCACGAAAAAAAAATGTATATGACATAAATTATGTGTTTTAGAGATCTACATTGTTTATATGGTAAGTTATTGTCTGTTTCTTACGGCTTACCAGCAAAATTCATCCAGAATGAAGGGTTCTTGTGAGGCTATTCCCAGAAAATTCAAGATATACATAGTTCATGTAAAGGCTTTAATATATGGCATTTCAATTAAAATCGTTTAAGCCGCTTTTGTGAAAATAAACATTTTCGAAAATCTTTCCAGCTTGGATTGGGGGAATTTTCCTCAAAATCTTCCTGACGCATCTCTGGAAGATATAAAACTTAAATACCCAATTTGCTATTTTACTGACTTTTCTTTTTTGAGTTATCGTGTTCACAGACACACGGACACACTGACATACGGTCCATTTTCTGAAAACCTGGTGTGCTCCATTCACATGACTTTCTTTACATCGTTGTAACAAATTATTCTTTCCAATTTTTGATATTCGAGATAAACATTAGCAAAAATTGTCTTGCTTCCTTGCTTCATTTTAAGAAGGGAAATAAGGGAATACACCAGGCTAAAACGATAGTGAAATCTTCTAAAAGCTGGTTGAAGTGCGTTTATATGCAGGGCAGGAGTTTACAGCTGTCCGTGTGAGAAAAGTTAAAAGTATTTTCAATCTGAAAAAAATACAAGGAATATCTCAGAAATTGTTAATTCCAAGAAAATCATGTATGACATAAATTTTGTGTTTTAACGAGATCTACATTTTTTTTTGTACAAAGTTTTTGTCTATCTCTTACTGTTTACTAGTTACGTAAAATTCAGCAAAATTCATTCAGAATAAAGAGGTCTTTAGAAGCTATTCTCAGAAAATTCAAGTTATACATTTTATTTGTCATATAAATATCTTTAATATACGGTATTTTAATCAAAATCGTAAGAGCCATGTTTGAGGAAATCACAATTTTCGAAATTCAATGAAAAGAGTAGTTTAGGATGGGGGATTTTTCTCAAAATCTTTGCATCGCATCCCTGGAACATACTAAACTTAAATATCAAGTCCTGCTTTTCGTTTTCGAGTTATCGTGTTCACAGACACACGGACCTTTTACTAGATATGCCTTTTTTGTATCCTAAAACGTGTATTTCTGTGAAATATCTGTATCGAATTTTAAGTGGAGTACAATACCTTCTCTATACACTATGTACATAGTACGTGTGGAGAAAGTAAAAAATACTTTCTCTGGATACAGGAAATCCTAAAACGTGCATTCCCAATGAAATCTCGGTGTCGAATTTTTGGGTACGTACCATGTAATACCTATGGTAAATAAAAAACCAAAACAACAATAACAAAAGAAAAAAACGTTTGTGTGAGTGTCCGGGTGTCTTGTGAATAGCGAAGTTCAAAAGTAAAATTTCAGTTAAATGCCAAGTTTAGCGTTTAAGTTCAGCGTCTTTCAAGAATGTAACACGAAGATTTCAAGAAACTGCCGCCAAACTAAACTGCTCCTTACATGGAAATTATTACTTTCTCTATACGTACTATGTACATAGCTATAGAGGAAGTATTGTTTTCCACCCAAAAATTCGATACCGAGATTTCACCGGAAATACACGTTTTAGGACCCTCTGAATCCAAAAAAAGTCTATGTGCGACTGTGTATGTGAGGATTTAAGTTTGGTTACTTCCAAGGGTGCGACACGAAGATATTTAAAAAAAAGTCCTCCCACCCCAAACTACCCTTTACATGGAAACATTTTCGAAATTTTTGTTGTTCTCAAAAATGGCTGAAATGATTTTGATTAAAGTACTATATATTCAAGCCATTTCCATCACAAATAAAATGTATATCTTGAATATTCTGGGAATAGCTTCTGAATGAATTTTGCATAACTAGTAAACAAGAGATAGACAAAATATTACTACAGAAAAATGTAGATTTCGTTATATATTTTTCGTGGAGTTGACCGTATTTGTTATTAGCTCCTGATTTAAAATACTTATACATTTCTCATGCGGGAACTTGTCAACTTCTGGCCACCGAAGAAACGGATTTCAATCCCATAGCAACCATATTTTAAGACATTTGAGTGTTCCCTTATTTCCCTCCTACGTATAAGGAACTAAGTAACAAGACCGTTTCTGTTAATGTTTATCTTTATTAGCATGAAATGTATAGAAGAATAAGCTTATTAAAACTGTTACAGAGATGCAGAGAAAGTCATGTCAATAGAACACATCAATTTCTTTTTTGAGTATGTGGGTTTTTATTAAAATACTATATAAGTATTTAAGTTATTTTCATGAGAAATTAAACGTATATCTTGAATTTTGTGCGTGTAGACTCCGAAGTGCTCTTTATTCAATGGCGTGCATAAACCGCAAGAGATAGACAAAAAGCAAGCTATAAGAAAAAGTACACAATTTATGACAAATACATTTTTTTTTGCATTGATTATTTCTGAGATATTCCTTCTTAGTGGTTTACTTTTCAAATACTTTTCTCAAACAGAAAGTCGGCATTTCTTTTACTCGTGGTCATACAAAGAGAACGGGATTCAAAGTCATTTCATAGTAATTAGCTCTTAAATCGTTTGATTATGTTTTAAATGTAGATCTTTTTCTTTTTACATTGTACCTACACGAAAATATGTAATAGCACACCATACAAATGTATATCTCAATTAGAAGAATAAGCGATTAGTTTTATTGAGTTACAGAGGAAGTCATCTGACTGTAATACATTAAACATAAAATATTTTAACATCCTGTTAGGTCAGTAAAGCTTATTGGCGAAATCGTCCCCTAACAATAATCTTTTCAGTGATGGTTAAAATGTTTTAAAGGTATTAAGGTGCATTTTCAGTATTCCACAATATACTTTATTTCTCGTTGATGTGCTTTTGAACTCCCATAGGAGCTGTGGGAGTTATCGCGCCTGACATCGCTCGACGCGAGAACTGACAGTTGTCCCATTGCAAATTAAACAAAATTGAATAGGTTTGTTCTTAGCTATATTATAGTATAGTTTACTTCTGACCAGAAATAATCAAACAAATATTTAATGTCAAATTAAGACTAGAAGGCGGATATTGGATTTCCGTGCAAACGCTCTACCGCTGAGCCACTGTGGCGAGACGCCCATGCAATGGGGAGGCTTTAAACACGTCAAGGTATTTTACTGCAGAACTTTTAGCTCCGAATGTGTTCCCTAACACGCTGTAGAGATGGGCAGGAGCCTATGAAATATTTTAGGAATACTTGGTTGCAAAAGAAAGAGTTGTGCCACTATTCAGAGTGTTAACTGTGAAAACGTCTTTAAATTGAGTGCAAACTGCTTCCTTTATTAGTGAGAGCATAATCCCACATACATGTGATCCAATTTCAATACAACAGTACCAACCCGCCTGGGTAGTGTGGTGGTACCGTGACTGACTCACATTCAAAAGGTCGGGAGTTCGAATCTCGCTTAGGGCGAGTGACTCGGATAAAAATGTTTTCGGGGTCTTCCCTTATTCTGAGAAGCCGAATGTCGAGTAGCGTTTAGCACCATAGGCCCCGAGATCATTTGAGCGTCATTTCACCAATTTCATTCATCATCCGATATGACTAACCAGGTTAAAGGACGTTAAAAAAAGTATGGGCCAACATGAAACAAATGTTCAGTAAAAGAAAAGTCGCCACAGAATTGCACTATGCAACATATGATTGTGTAATATTTTTTCTTTTTTTGACCTTTACAGACAACGGAATTTTTTAAAATACATAATGCAAATAAAAAAAAAAAAACCATTGTTCACTTTCCTCTTCTTCCTCCAGTGAAAACGAACCTACCTCCGAAGGGCTGGACACACCATTTACTTAGGCGAATTCATATTATAGAAAGTCTTACGCTGCTGGTCTAAAATATCTTGATTACAATGAAGTTAAACAGAGAGAGCCAGGCAAATAAAATATTCGAGTAAATGTATACAAAGTATGCACTACAGAGGGTCAAGTTTTTTTGTTTTTTTTTTCTATGATGTTTTTGCGTACAGTCCGGTAACGGAGTTCTCTGATTTTAGTACTTAGAAATTCCTATGTCTGTTTATGTATAGTGCTTTAAATCATAATTTAACAACTTCTTCGCCTTAAGAGACGTTACTGCTCCCGTAAACAGCGCCGACAGCGTAATAGAGCCGGTAGAGCTGTTTATCAAACTACTGAATCAATTTATTCCTGCCAGGGATCATGTTTTAGTGGACATACAGTACAGAATTTGCAATGTAGCAGTAACAGAAATATGAGTACCATTCAGAAATTGGCCGACAACTTGGCATAACTAACAATAAAGTCATCCAAAAAGTCATGTACGGTGTCCAAGTGAAACACCGGTTTTCCTTAATTCTTTTATAACATTTGTCTTCAACCCCTCCACAACTACTGATAAACTTTCACTTTGGTCTTCATCGTACTCCTTGTTTACTCGTAAAATATGCGCCATTTCCTTTCATTATCACAATACACTTGTGATATTTGCCTATAAGGTTCGATTGGCCGAACATTTTGGGCATTAAAAAACGAATAAGTTCTTTGATGGTAGAAAATATAACATCGGCATTGAAAAACTGGTACCACGTAACAATAACATTGAGATTACGTTGAGAAATAGAGTAGGCATTGTAACTTTAAAGTTTTATGTTACCTTTCCTTATTATTTAGTTATGCCAAATCGTCTGTCACTTTCCGGATGGCCCTCGTAAAACGAGTACTCATTTGTACTAGAAACAGTTTTACAGTTAAAATAAGAACTGAAGCTTTCCTGCCGACGTATTAATTCAAAATCTTCTCGGGCTTCTAACCAGGTAAAAACTTGGCTTGATACCAAGTTTTACAGTTGTAGAGTTAATCGAGCACGTGTGTAATTTTACAGGTACATTGTTTCAGTGTGCCATTCATTCAAACGTTACGTTCTAGTTGCTTATTTGACGAAGCAGCCCTGTAGCGCCTGGTGTTTTCTTAAGAGACACGCAGATACTCTTTGCTTGCAAAGCGGTTATCCACAAGCCTTGAGAGGCAGCATTTTGTTTGGTTTCTGTATGGAATACATACATCTGGGACTCCCTTACTCTGTATCTTGTTCCATTGTGACTTCTTCAAATTGTAGAGCAATTCTTTGTCTCTTCTTTTTCTGCAGAACTCCACACGTGTCTACTGGTATTTTAAACTTCACGCTTTAAAATACCCGTAGAATTAAAGCAGACACTCTTGGTTCTCCAATTGCAGAAATAGATGTATCAGATGTTCTAAAACAGTATTTCTGTTGTGCTCCAGATCAGAGGCACCCACTGACGGTTGTAATATGAAAATAACATCTTCAAGTTATATATCCGGAAAGCGATAACGATTTAATATAACTATACGATAAAGAAGGATATCAACGCAAAACTTAACTTGCAACATTCCAGTACCTTGAATAGGTAAAGTCAAAAATTAAATGCCTCCTCCCGGTCTCTAGCCGGTTGACCCGTAGTTCTAATCCCGCTTATGGCATTGAATCCTCCAGTCTGACTCTACCTATGCAACTCCTGTCCTCCTATGAGAAAACAATTATCATTGCGGTAGCTTATTCTATTTCTCAACGTAATTTCTATTTTTTCAAGATATTTATTGCCACATGGTACCAGTTTTTCATTCACAGTGTTATACTTTTCTACCGCCAAAGAACTTATTTGTTTCTTGAATGCACAGAATGTTCAACCAATAAAATGTTATAGGCAACAATGCAAGTGTATGGTGATAATTCAATGAACGAATGAGGAAACGGAGCATAGTTTACGAATGGAAGAGTTGAAAGCAAATATTGATAAAAGAATTCAGAAAAACCGGTGTTTCACTGTGGAAATCGCACATGACTTTTTGGTTGAAAAAGATTTCGCAACCGATGAAGACCTCAAAGTGGCAGTGTCATATTGGCTTAGATCTTTAGCGGTGGAAGAGTATCAATCCGCATTCAAAAACAGGTACCACGTGCCAATAAATATCTTGGTAGTATTGACGATTGCGTTGAGATAGGGTAAGGTACTGTAACTTTATAAATAAACTTTTGTATTGATATGTTTCGTTATTATTTAGTTATGCCAAATCGTTCGTTACTTTCTGGTTGGCCATCGTATGTTAAGTTGCATAGCTTTTCAAGAAGCGTATGGTTTCAAACTGGTAACGCTCTTGGGAGGGGGAGCAAAAAAATGTTTTTAAAAATAGTTACCAGTGACGGGAAGAATAGTTTACGAGTTGAAAACGGAATATAAATTTATTTAAATATTTGGAGTTACTACTATTAACTATTAAGCTTATAGAGTTTACAAATGAGTAAATTCAAATAATGGACTAGTAGAATGATAGAGAGCAGAAAATTTATAGCTCGAATTCTCTTATAGGAAATTCGATATTTCAGGTAGACACATTATTCACATTTCTGACATGGCAAAATAAAATTGCTCGTTGAATTTCAGTAATACAACAGTTTCAGCTTTCCCAATGTGTCATCTTTGGGTGCAAATGATTTCTTTACTACTTGCCTGACGAAAGAATGCAGTTGTTAAAGGTGTCGCTGGTATAGCATGACAGTTTAGAGCGGACAGAGACGGCTGGAATATAGTGCAGTAGTCTGATCATCAAAACATCAGCAGGTATAAACAGGAATAAACTAAAAGATCCACAACAGGTTCAACTTGCTGGCGGCGTTTGCATTTTGACTTGATTCGAACCCGTCCACTGTAAGAGACTGAACTGCTGCTTTCCAGTATTGCCGTACTGCATAGGCCACGCACCGGGAATGGTGACGTAATACCGCTTATCTGTTTGTGTTTACGAGCTTCCACTCGTGGCCGTGTGCATTCATTCTTCAGACAGCTAATACTTCCATTTTGTTTATGTTTTATCTGTTGTTTTTCTACATTTATATTGCTCCTTTAATATCTAGATTGATATGAATGTTTGGATTTGGACACTACACCTGTCCACTGAACGAGTTTTGGTCATTAATTTTAATGATTCAAGCATTTAAAGACTACAGGAGCTCTTGAATACGGCAAGTTCGTAATACCAGAACTTGAAACTATTCAATCCATTCCGTTTCGTATACCGAACAAATAGCTATAGATATCATTTGCTATTCGAAAACAGTAACCTGACACGAGGGGAAAGCTCAGTCTATTTGCTACCCTGGTGTTGTTGCCCCTCGATTACTTATTCACAGCCTAAGACCGCGCGCGACACAAAGTTAAGAGTTACGAGTGAAAATGTTTTCTTAAAATTAAATGAAGGAGTTTATCAGTTAGAACATAAAATCAGAAGAAGTGTGCAGAAATGCTTAAGGATTATAGTTGATACAACAACAAATAGTAAAATAATAACAATAGCAACACCATATTGAAAGTGTTGAAACTAAATTTACCTTTAAAAAAACCTTAAGTTTTATTTTCATACTATTTGAGATTTTTATCAGTATTTCTAACATTATTTTTATGCAATCTCCATTTATTAACCCTATTTTACGAAAGCATGTTAAGTCTATATGTTTATATCTACATACCATAACATAATATCAATACTATACAATTACATACAATATAACATACAAGAAGATAACTTATAATATTAATTCAACAATATAACATACTATGACGATACTAATAAAAGCATTTCAAGTTTTGAGAAAATAACATTAATAAGCTTTTCAAAAGTTTTAAAAAACACTTACATTTCAAATTGTAATTTCATGCAGGTTTATAATCCTTATTACAGATGTTTAAATCCATAAATAAACACAATCTACTTTTCTGAAAAACAGGACAATTAAACAAAATGGTTGCGCAGATGAAACACACCCTTGACCCACACAGAGAACGCTATGTGAAATTCATTTTTAACACTGACAATCTCCAAATTTACACCTCCGGAAAGAAGCAGTGAGAATACTCGCTACATTAAATCTATCTTGAACAGCATTAAAACATGCTGCCTAGTCAAGGCATCAGTAATCCTTCGTTCCATTTCTCTACCATCTGAATATTGACTAATAGTTTTATATGACAGATGGGGTAAGTAATATATTTGTATTCTGTAGTTTCTGAGTTTACGATAGAAGTCTCCCTTGCAAATTGATCAGCCAGTTCATTTCCAATTGCACCATCATGATCTCGTGTTACAAAGCACTTTATAAATTACGTTATGATTCTTAGAAATAAACATTTCCCTTTCCGAATTTTAGTATATTGTTTCCCTTGAGTACTAATCCTACAGTGAGTTATTTGCCGCTACTTCGTTGTCATCTACAGCATTAAAATCATCCACAATTTTAAAATTCATTATCGAAAATGGCGATTTATTTATTTAAATTAACAAGAGTCAAGTTTACGTCCTGAAAGTAAGAGAATTAAATTTGTTCACTGTGCCATATTAATTATTTCCTGCATTACAAACGGAGATAAAGTATTGTATTGAACTTGGTACAAAAGTAGCTTTATTAACTTGTGGGTCTTATATGACTCGCTGCGGTCCTGATCCAACTTGACACACTCATTATAGAAGCTGGACTTTTGTACCTAGTTAAATAATGTTAGTTTCGTAATCGGCTTCCGCTCCCCGTAATTGCAGGACTAACACCCTCCTGGGACTTGCCTGTCGGGAATCCTACGGCACGAAACCACAGAATGGGGAACCTGTTAAGAGGGGTCGGCCCGTAGCCAGGCATAAACATGAGGAAGTGGATGATACGAAATGTAAGCGAAATTGATGATTGGAAAGGTGATGTTGGTGGAATGGGTGGTGGGGGAAACCGGAAAAAACCCGCCCAGACACCGCTTCATCCACGAATCTTACATGCGGGTACTTGGGATCGAACCCGGGTCGCCTAGATGGGAGGCACTGGTTTAACCACTCGGTGCCGCCGTCGTCTGTTGTTAATGTTCTAATACACAGCCAGTGCATTATGACTATGCTTATTTTTAACTGATAATTATTGCTTGTGAATATTGCTTAAAGTTCACAAATTAACTCTTATTTTTACTCCACTGTACTGCTTCTTTGAGAGCGAGAAGTCCTACCTGGAATATAAAACATGCTGGTACCAAACTAAACTTTGCTGAAATATTTAAACTCCATGGCACGACAGCCCACGGGGAACCTTGGCCTACCGCCCGGCCGCTGCGTCCCCCATCTCGGTCCACTACAGACGTTATGGATGGGGTGCAGTATTGGAGGGTGAGACGTGGTCAGCGCCTCGAGTCCCTCCCGGCCGGTTTAATGCGGTCCTCATGACCTGGAGCCGCTACTTCTCCATCAAGTAGCTCCTCAATTGGCCCCGAACCCAGGTCTCCCACTTGGTAAGCAGCTGCGCTACCACCGCGCTAAGGAGACGACCTGCTGAAATATTTATTTATATTAAATATTTTTATTATAATATATCGCAAAAGCGCAACCAACTAGAGTTTTTCACTATTTTAGTGGTAGGAAAGTGAACCAGCTGTATAAATGTTATGAACGTGATTACTCCCACAATTAGAAATGGTAAAGGTGAATACAAGGATGTCTGATACTTGTATGTGGAGCTAAATGTAAGTACTTCACCAACTATTTTGGTGTTAATCATTTTTGTGGATGCGGTAGTGAATGAGGAGTACAAATTCCAGCTATTATCTGAGTAATTTCAGTAGATGTTGTAGAAATGATTTGGTGATGCGAAGAACAAGCCTTCACTGAATTCGGGACAGTTGTCTGCAGCCCATTTACATCTCTGAGAGCTGTGCCACAGTTTAAAACTACTACTTCCACAGCAGCTACATAATTTTTAATATTTCTGTATTGAGTCCCCAAGTGGGCCTAATCGCTCTAAAAGGCCTTTAATAAGTGTACTAGTTTTGGTTTCCAGGGGCTTCAAATGTGATGAAAACTTTTGTTTCCGCTCCATAATCACTGCAAGTTATTTAACATCGTCAACCAAATCTATGAATACGTTGATCATGTGAATCTGACGGAAATCAAACTTCCTTCTCTTGGTGACAAGCATTGCGGCAGACTACAGCGAGGGCCATCCAGAAAATAACAAGACGATCTGGTGTAACTAAATAATAACGAAAATTATCAACACAAAGGTACAGTACCGTTCTCTATTTCTCAACTTAATCTCCATTCTGTCAAGACACTTCTTGTCATTAGGTATCAGTTTTCAATATCGATGTTAGGCTTTTCTAACCTCAAAGATCTTATTCCTTTTTTGAAAGCACAAAATGTTCGGCCAATTGAATTTTATAGGCAAATAAAGCAAGTGTATGGTGATAATACAATGAACGAATCTTCAAAGAGGAAATGGTCATAATTTGCGAGTAATCAAAGAGGAATAAGTCTGTACGTTAAAGATCAGAGTGGAATTTTTTTAATCGTTATGATGGACTTGAAATCAAATATTGATAAAACAATTAAAAGAAACCGGTGTTTCATTTTGGACACCATATATGACTTTTTGGATGGAAAAGATTTCCTGGCCACGAAGACCTCAAACTGGCAGTGACATCTTGGCTCAGAACTTTGGCGGTGAAAGAGTATCACAATAGAAACCTTGATTACATTCAGAAATAAAATAAGGTACTGTTACTTTGTAAATAAGATTTGTGTCGATATATTTCGGTATGTCAAGTCGTCTGTCACTTTCTGGATGGCCCTCGTGTTTCTTATTTGCATTACTTCTTGAACACAAAATACTTTACTAAATTATAATCCATGGTGTTATGTATTTGTAAGTTCAGTCCAGCATGACTAACATTTCTTGGGTAGGTATCAGGGATATATGCAGTTTTCGTTGAAAAACCTTAGGCATAGCAACTTTATTCTGCAATTAATATTTTATATGGTGGTGAGTTTTATGATGTCGTGATAGAGAAGCGTCTTCAGACTTATAATGCGGCGTCTTTATGCTTTCTCTATAAGTTTTACGATTATGACATTGCATTCTCTGCTTCTGACAATCCTTTACATTATAATTATCATAAGCAATATTACGAGTGCTTTCATTTTGTCGATTATTCACAACCGGAGCAAAGCAACGGAAGTGAATATTGTTCTAAGAGATGAAAAGATCAGTTGTATTTGATAAGACAGTTGACTGAAGTGGACTATTAATAATTTATAATATATAGGAAGGGAGATTTTATCAAGTTTTGATAGCAATAATTACATTAGTTCTCTAATTATAGTTGACGCATACGACCATATTTATTTTCCGACTTTTTTTTTTTCTTTCTTTCTTCACTGCCTCCTGATATGGTCGACCGTGCCTACACAAACGTACGAATATCGATAGTAACAATAGCAATAGGGAACAATTATTTTATTTCAGCTTTTAATAACTAATACACGAAATGGAAACAAATATTTTATTTAAAGTTATTGCACTAATCTCATGCATACGAAACACAAATAACAATTATTTTCATTCCTTTATAGCTGGATAAAACTTTAAATAAACACTGCAACTCAATTAACTGAAAGTACAATCCTGGAGCTCATATTTATTAAAAGTGAAGGTTGGCTGACTGGATAGTAACTTTGTTACCAATAACCAAGACAGGAGATTAAACAAACGAAAATCAGGCGCGACAAGATTTCAAAGAAATGAACATCAGATGCGATAAGATGTTTCGACAATATCGCTCCAGTCAGATGACCGCGATTGGTTGAAATTGCCTAATCTCGGCCTTTGCATTGGCTCTTTAATATTTTAACTAACTTGTCAGCACAAAATGAACATATTTTTGTTCCATAGATATTGAAGTTGTCCATAGCCAGAACAATTAAAACAACGCGTTACAGAAATGCAATCATGCACAGTGCAATGTACATAAACAACGTATAATCTGCCCCCAGCTTTCACTGCTCTGTACTCTGTCCGTGTCATAGCAACTCCTGTACCCAAGGTCGCGATGGATGTCTTCGAGCGTAGCTTGGAAGGGAAGTAAAGTCATTGGTCCCGTGTAGAGGATTTATGGCACGTAAAAGAACCTCAAGCCTGATCAAGACACGTCTGTCTGCACGAGATTAAGCTGTTTTTGACAACGCTCAACACACAATGGGACGCCTACTACCACAACAGTTTTATTTTTCCATTTCTAGTACACCATGTGCGTCTACACGCAACAGGAGGACACTTCTCTCAGTTGTGTTGTGTTGAACACATCCTAACGAAATGAAAACTTCGAAATTAGAAACAGGTGTCACTTTAAAGTGTTTTGTGTGTATGTATTCATTGTCTGCAATTGGGTACTGCCCGGTGGCAGAGTTACTTAATTATTATTACAAAAACAATAATAATAATATTACTATTAATACTAATAATATTATTACTATTAATACTAATAATATTATTACTATTAATACTAATACTAATAGTAATATTATTAATACTAATAGTAATATTATTAATACTAATAGTAATATTATTAATACTAATAGTAATATTAATCCTAATAATAATATTATCAATGCTAATAATATCATTAATACTAATAATAATATTATTAGTAATAATAATAATAATAATAATAATAATCTGACGGTTGATAATAGCAATACCAATTAGTAATAGTAAATACAAATTACTGATAGTAACACAACTAACATGTTATTCAGTATAGCAATACTTATGTCAATTACCAGCATGCCTATAAACATTTACTACGTAGCGTCAACATCAATAATTATAGAACGTTTTTGAGATCCTTAATTGCTTCACAATATTCACTTTAATTAATTACCTAACGTTTATACTCCTTAAATATCCCTAAACATCTTTAAGGTCAGAGGGCAGCCTTGAATGGCTACTACACGCAATGTATTCCATTCTTCAAAGGTCCTACAAACAAAAGAAAATTGTCTTACGTCGGGCTCTGTACCTTCTACCCTTAATGTTATGCAAATGATCGCTTCGTCCATAGTGCGCCGGGTTTTCTAGCCTCTTTCTAATGTCAGCCATTCTTTAAACCAGCGTGTAAAGTAATGGAACGTTTAACTACAAAGTGCATCCGGGAGCCGTTAGAAATCAAGGAATGGCTCAAAGAAGCGCAACATGGGTTTAGATCTGGGTATTCGTGTGAAAGTCAAATAACCTCACTATTTCACCATTTGGCAGACGAGGTGGATGCACGGGGAAGGATTGATGCAGTGGTGATAGAATTTTCTAAAGCCTCTGACGTAGTGCCGCATAATTTACTTATCCGAAAGCTAGCAAAAATAGGAATAATAATCGCGTAGTATCGTGCATAGAACATTTTTTGAAAGAAAGGACACAAAAAGTAAGAGTCGGTAAAGAACTGTCTGAAAAGGGTTTTGTAAGTTCGGGCGTGCCCCAAGGCTCGGTACTGTGTCCGTTACTTTTTCTTATCTTTGTTTATGATATAACTATAAATATTAAATTTCAGATAAGATTGTTCGCAGACGATTGTATTATTTACAATAAGATTCGAAATACCATGCACGAGATCACTTTTCAACATTACCTAAATGAAACAAGCAGGTTTTTCATAGTTATCATATGCGCAGGGAACAAATTCCACAGGTTGACAGCTGTAAAAATTTGCCGGATGGGAGGATCAGATAAATTCTACATCCAGGAAAGCGTGGAAGAATTCATATTGAGAATACTGAAAAAGTGGAAAGCAAAGTCCAGAGAAATTACAAGCCCTTAGTGCGCCCGGTTATGGGATATGGAGTATCGTTCTGGGACCCATACAGGGTTAAACTGATTCGCTGTAAAACACACAGAGGAGGGCTGTAAAACACACAGAGGAGGGCTGTATAACACACACAGGAGGGTTGTAAAACACACCGAGGAGGATGTAAAACACACCGAGGAGGATGTAAAACACACCGAGGAGGATGTAAAACACACCGAGGAGGATGTAAAACACACCGAGGAGGATGTAAAACACACAGAGGAGGATGTAAAACACACAGAGGAGGATGTAAAACACACAGAGGAGGGCTGTAAAACACACAGAGGAGGGCTGTAAAACACACAGAGGAGGGCTGTAAAACACACAGAGGAGGGCTGTAAAACACACAGAGGAGGGCTGTAAAACACACAGAGGAGGCCTGTAAAACACACAGAGGAGGCATGTAAAACACACAGAGGAGGCCTGTAAAACGCACAGAGGAGGGCTGTAAAACACAGAGGGCTGTAAAACACACAGAGGAGGGCTGTAAAACACACAGAGGAGGGCTGTAAAACACACAGAGGAGGGCTGTAAAACACACAGAGGAGGGCTGTAAAACACACAGAGGAGGGCTGTAAAACACACAGAGGAGGGCTGTAAAACACACAGAGGAGGGCTGTAAAACACACAGAGGAGGCCTGTAAAACACACAGAGGAGGCATGTAAAACACACAGAGGAGGCCTGTAAAACACACAGAGGAGGCCTGTAAAACACACAGAGGAGGGCTGTAAAACACACAGAGGAGGCCTGTAAAACACACAGAGGAGGCATGTAAAACACACAGAGGAGGCCTGTAAAACACACAGAGGAGGGCTGTAAAACACACAGAGGAGGGCTGTAAAACACACAGAGGAGGGCTGTAAAACACACAGAGGAGGGCTGTAAAACACACAGAGGAGGCCTGTAAAACACACAGAGGAGGGCTGTAAAACACACAGAGGAGGGCTGTAAAACACACAGGGGAGGGCTGTAAAACACACAGAGGAGGCCTGTAAAACACACAGAGGAGGGCTGTAAAACACACAGAGGAGGGCTGTAAAACACACAGAGGAGGGCTGTAAAACACACAGAGGAGGGCTGTAAAACACACAAACAGAGATACAGATTTTAGGCTTACGACAGGGGAAGACAATAAATGGACCCGCTAAAAGTAACCATAGAAGACATAGATTAGTCGCACTATTTAAAACTTACGCTGGTTTAAAGAATGGCAGACGTTAGAAAGGGATTAGAAAACCCGGCACACTACGGACGAAACGATCATTTGTGTAAATTTAAGGGTAGAAGGTACAGGACCGAAGTAGGCTCATTTTCTTTTGTTGATCGGACCATTCAAAAATGGAATGCATTGCCAGTAGTAACCTCTCAGGGCTGCCCTCTGACTTTAAGGAATGATAAACCCCTACCTGTTTGGAAGGGCGCCCCAATTAACTAGCTAAAACACCGCCAAACAATACACTCGCTCACAGGTATTCTTCGAAATGTCTAAATTTGGGCAGCTTTAAGCTTCATACTTTCTTGTGGAGAGAAGTGAAGTGAGCTATTTTTTTTTTTCTTTTTTGTTTAACATCCGAAAGCCATTCAGATTACGTGACCCAACTCGGTGTGCAGAATCTCGTATTAGGTGATTAATTATTTCAAATCCCTGTGAGATTCACAAAGCTGCTATGGAAACAATGTCAGAAACAGGTTACTCTAGTCATCTTAAAAGTAACAAACTATTATTGTATATGTTCTCCTTGAGTAAAACGTCCAATTCGGAAAAGTACGTTTCTTTCGGAAAACGGCTAATTAAAGAACAAAACTTGTTATTACTTTCTCTACACGTGTTATTTACACAGTGTATACAGAAGGTATTGTATGGTACCAAAAATTTCGATACCGAGATTTCACCGGAAATATAGATATGTTTGGAGATCCCACGAATCCAAAAAAGCATTTTTAGAAAAATGTGTGTCTGGGTCCATCTGTGTGTGCCCCCCCCCCAGCATAAGTCAAAAAGTAGTCCATTAAATACCAAACCTGGTATTTAAGTTCAGTATCTTCCAAGGAAGCGCAAACAAAATCTCCCCACACCAACTAAGTTTCACATGGAAAATTTTTCGAAAAGTTTAATTTTCTCAGAAATAACTAACGATTTTGATTAAAATATCGTATATTAAAGATATTTACGTAACAATTAAATCGTATATCTTTGAGTTTCCTGGGAATAAACTCTGAAGACATCTTTATTCTAGAGAATTTCGCGGAAGGTTGCTTAACTGGTAAACCGTAAGACGTAGACATAAATTTACTTAATAGAAAACGTAGAGCTAGTTAAAACACAGAATTTATGTTACATACATTTTTTCGTGGACTGGTCGTTTTTTAGATATTCCTTTCTGTTGGTTTCAGCTTTAAAATACTTGGACATTTCTCTTGCGGAACTTGCCGATTCGTGGCTAAGCAAAGAAACAATTTTCAATTCCATAGCAAACACATTTTAAAACATTTGACTGTTGGTGTATTCCCTTATTTCCCTTCTACTTATAAAGGAACTAAGTAATAAGACCGTTTCTGCTAATGTTTTAGCATTAAATAGAATAATAAGCTTACTAACAATAATTTATTACAGAGATGTAGAGAAAGTAAATTGAATGGAGCATATCAGAGCTCTTTGTAGAGCTGACTGTTTTTGATATATTCCAAATTAGTGGTTTCAATTTTAGCGACAAACTTTTCTCAAACGGGAAGAAATCTTTATTCTTGTTTTCGTTTGTTTACTCCTGGTAAGCAATGAGAATGAAATTTCAAATGTTTCACATAGCACCGGCTTTTAAAGGACGAGCTTTAGACTGTGTATTTTCTTATTTCCCTTCTACTTAAAAGGAAGCTTAGTAATAAGACTAATTCACATATGTTTACCTCGATTAGCACAATGTAAATAACAGTTTGATGTTTTGTGTACCGATAAGCTAGGAGACATCGTGTGAATGGAACACATTAGATTTGGTTCCTTCTGCTAATAAGGGCAGTTTCTGGTAAGGTTAAAGAAGATATTGTATATTGGCCTCGAAAGATGGCAGCACTGGAATGGAAACGCTAATTGTCCTTATATAAGAGCGAGTTACTTATCTCGCGAATCGCTAGCCCGGAGTAATGGGCGTGCCGCATTTGATTAAGACGGCTGTCAGCCGCACATGGATGATGAATGGGATTTTATCCTGACTGTAAACCTCCTCGGGGTATTTGTACTGGGGCTCCACGTCACAGCAGGGGCAGCGTGCACCAAGAAAAACCGTGGCCAACACTCACACTATCTCTACATATCCAACTAAAAGTAATAATGGCAGGCGACATTAAAGTAACAAAGTAGAAGGGGAACACACTAAACTAAACCGATATTCCAATCTGGTTAACATGTGCGCATTGCCAGGAGTTGACAAATTCGTTTAACCATTTTAAAACTCAAACCAATAGCACGGAATATCTAAAAAATGGTGAATTCTACGAAAAAAATCTGATGTGTTTCCATTCATATGAGTTTCTCTATATCTCTGCAACAAATTATTATTAAAATGCTTATGCTTCCATCTACTTCTTGCTAATTGAGAAAAAAATGGCAGAAATAGTCTTAGTACTTGCTTCATTTTAAGTGGAAGCGAAATAAGGGAATACTATAAGTTAAAGTGATAGTCAAAGGCTGGATGCTATGTGACTTGAAGTTCCTTTGTTTGTGTGCACAAGAGTTGACAATTTCCTGTATGAGAAAATATAAGTTTTTCAAGGGTGAAATCAAAAACAATGAATCAATCAACTCCATGAAAAAAAAAGTATACAACATATTGTGTGTTTTAACGTGCTCTATATTTTCTGTGTAGTAAGCTTCTGTCTATCTCTTACCGTTTAGCAGTTAAGCAAAATTCGGCTAAATTCATCCACAATAAAGAGGTCTTCATAGGCTATTCCCAGAAAATTCAAGATATACATTTTATTTGGTATGTAAATGGCAGTAATATACGGGATTTTCATCAAAATCGTTAGTCATTTTTTAGAAAATCAAAATTTTCGAAGAAATTCCATGTAAAAGGTAGTTTGGGATGGGGGGATTTTCTTGAAAATCTTCCTGTCGCATCATTGGAAGAAACCAAACTTAAATACCAAGTTTGTGGTTTTTAACGGTTTTTTCGTTTTTGAGCTATGCTGCCCAAAACACACAGACAGACAGACACACACACACACACATGGACATGTTTCTAAAAATTATGTTTTTGGATTCAGGGGGTCTGAAAACTATTTCCGGTGAAATCTCGGTATCGAATTTTTGGGCGCAATACAATACCTACTCTATACACTATGTACATAGTACGTGTAGAGAAAGTACAAATGTATATGGCATAAATTTGTGTGCTTCAACGAGATCTCTTACGGTTTACTGTTTATTCAAAATCCAGCAAAATGCATCCAAGTCTTCAGCGGTAGTTCCCAGGAAATTCAAGATGTACATTTTATTTGTCGTGTGGCTATCCCTAATAAACGGGATTTTAATCAAAATCATTACAGCTATTTTTCAGAAAATCAAAAATTTTGAAAATGTTCCATGTAAACGATAGTTAAGGATAGGGGTATTTTCTCAAAATACTTGTGTCACATCCCTGGAAAATGCTAAATTGAAATACAAAGTTGGTACTTTACCGACTTTTTGTTCTTGAGTTATCGTGTTCACAGGTACACGGACCTTTTTCTAAAAATGCTTTCTTTCGGATACAGGAGAGCCTAATACGTGTATTTCCGGTGAAATATCGGATCGAATTTTTGGTAGAAATCAATACCTTCTCTATATACTATGCAGGTACATAGTACGTGTAGAGAAAGTTAATATAATTGCACATTCATAAAAAGAAGAGAATTTGCTTTGGTTCAAATCAATTATTTGAATTTCAAAAGCTGCTTAAAGTATTGTAATTGAACGTCTGAAAACGAATTTTACTTTCCCTACACGAACTACGTACATAGTACACAGAAAAAGTATTGTATTCGTTTCGTAATCGGCTGTAGATAATTGCAGGACTGACACCCCCTAAGACCTAAGAGCCAATACCTAGGGGTGAAAAGCCTGTCGGAGAGCTTATGGCACAAAACCAAAGAATTAAGAAACTGTTACGAACGAGGGGTCGGCCAGTAACCATGCATGAACTGAGAAAGTGGATGATATGAAATGTAAGCAAATTGATGATTGGAAAGGTAATATGGATCTATTAACGGAAAGAGTGGCGGGGGAAACCGGAGGACCCGAGAAAACCGCCCAGACGCCGCTTTGTTCCACCACAGATCTCAAATGGAATCGAACCGGGGCCGCCTAGATTGTATTGTATTGGACTCAAAAGTTCGATGTCAAGATTTTACCGAAAATATATGTTTAGAGGTCCCATGAATCCCAAAAAAAAAAGCACGTTTAAAAAAAGCTCACAGCATAGCTGAAAAACAAAAAGAGCGTATGTAGGTTTAGTATCTTCCAAAGATGCGACACGAACATTTTCAAGAAAATCCCCCCACCATAAACTCTCCTTTACATGGAAAAAATTTCGCAAATTTTGTTTTTCTCAAAAATTGCTTTAACGACGTTGATTAAATTACCGTGTATTAAAGATATTTAAATGACAAATAAAAAGTATATCTCTAATTTTCTGGGAATAGCCTCTGAGAACCTCTTTACTTTGAATAAGTTTTGCTGAATCCTGCGTATTGGTACACAGTAACAGATAGACAAAAACTTGCTACACAAAAAATATACATCTCGTTAAAACACACAATTTATGTTAAATACATGCTTTTTTCCGTTGAATTGACCGTTTCTGATATATTCCTGGCTATTTGTTTCAGATTTAAAATATTTAAAACTTTTTTCATACGGGAATTTGTAAATTCATAGCGCATTTCATCCACATGGTAACCGTCTTTTAAAAGATTTGACTATCGTTTATATTAGTGTATTCCCTTATTTTCCTTCAACTTAAAAGAAAGGAAGTAATTAAGACAAAAAGTAGACCAAAAACTATGCTTTAGTACAGCGATGTAGAGAAAGTCATGTGAATGGAACATAGATTTTTACTTTCTCTATACGTACTATATACATAGTGTATAGAGAAGGTATTACACTCCACCCAAAAATTCGATACCGAGATTTCAGCGGAAATATATGTTTTAGGGTTCCCTGTATCAAAAAAAAAAACATTTTCAGAAAAAGGTCCGTGTGTCTGTGTCCGTATGTCTGTGAACACGATAACTGAAAAACGTAAAGTCGGTAAAATATCAAACTTGGTATTTAGGTTCAGCATCTTCCAGGAATGCGACACGAAGATTTTGAGAAAAATCCCCCTACCGCTAACTACCCTTTACATGGAACTTTTTCAAACATTTTTATTTTCTTAAAAATGGTTCTGACGATTGTGATTAAAATATCGCATATTAAAGACATTTACCTCACAATTAAAATGTATATCTTGAATTTTCTGAGAATAGCCTCTGAAGACTACTTTATTCTGGATGAATTTTACGGAATTTAGTATAACTGCTAAACCATAAGAGATACAAAAAATGTAGAGCATGTTAAAGCACACAATTTATGATATATACATTTTTTCATGTAGTTGATAATTTTTTAGATATTTCTTTTTTTCTTTTTTTTTTTTGTTTGTTTTTTGTTTCAGCTGTGAAAAATTATACTTTTCTCACACAGGAATTTGTCAACTCGTGTCCATACAAACAAAGCAGCTTCAGTCACATAGCAACCAGCTTTTGACTATTACTTGAACTTATGGCACTCTCTTATTTCGCTTCTGCTTACAAGGAAGCATGTAATACAACCATTTCTGCTAAATTTTTCTTGATTACCATATAGTAAATAGAAGCATAAACTTTTTAACAATAATGTGTTGCATAGATGTAGAGAAAGTCATGTGAATATAACACATCAGATTTGTTTATTACTACACATAGGCACATCCACTCTCACATTCATACTTACAGACTCTGTGGGGGATTGGGAACAATTGTGGTTAAAGAAAAGCCCCCCCCCCTTCGGCCGTGAATCAAACCCGGTGCCTCCGGGTGAGAAGTCAGCTCACTTAGCATTCGACCACGGAGGCAATCATATTGTAGATTGTTTTTCTTTAGTAAACAGCAATAGAGAACCCGGCACGTGACAGCAAGTTCCATTTCCATTGTTATCGGCCTGATTGTTCCAAATAAATTAAAAACAAGTTCAGTTTTTCTGACGTGAATCAGCGTGCAAGCATCAATGAAGCAACTTAAATTAAATTTGTAAAAGAGATGGCAGCGAAACGAAGAAACCGTGTGCTGATTAAAGCAAAAATTAGGAATAAATGAAAGATTTGAGAAGGGGCAACTGTTACAAAACCATCTGCTGATCTCTTCGAGACATTAAAACAATAAACAGAACAGACAGTATTTTATCAGCAACTGAAAATTTAATTCTGGACCACCTACACGAAAAGGCATGAAGATATTTATTTACATTCGATGACTTTTATGCTGGCTCTACTTTTACAATGGTTCAGCTAAAGACGAGCAGAAAGTGTCATTGTTTCTAGTGCCGAAAGGGCTGTTTCCATGAAGCTGTAGGGCTAGAGGCCTGGTTGGCTACGTCACGGGATTTGCGAACTTACTACAAGAAAAGTTCCAAGTGCTGTGCGAGAAAATGGCAGACCAACATCACGGACATTTTAAGAAATAAAAAGACCTGCAATACCTATGCAGTTGAATAAACTTCTGAACAAACAATACGAGTTTAACTAATTTCCTGTCTACATATATTATATTATGATGTTGTACCTTTAAAGCATTAAATTGCGGGTTTCTGGATTATTCGTGTGTTGCTCTTCTTCTCCACATTACCCCACATAATCAAGAGTACTATGTATTGTTATACACGGTTGTGTTTTGTTTTTGTTTTTTTCCATAAAAATGCTAGCGGTGTCCCAATGATCCTGATCATCAGTATTACCTGTAAGTAATATAATATGCCATAATAGTTATTTATGATAAAGGAGTTAAAAAGAAGTTTTGCTATCAGGAATATTTACATCGGGGCTGAAAGCGAGTGCAGTGTACCTTTGGGCAAAATAGTTGTTTATGATACAAGTCGTCAAAATGGTTGTTTTATTTTGCGAGTAGGAAGCTTGCGAGTACAATAATTCTACGAACAATATAAAGCAATTTTCACATGTGTGTCATACACTAGATTTTCGACCGTTTCAATATTTATACACATTATAAATAGATTCTTTTGCCTATTTCACAGTTGATGTTTAATGGTCTACGATACTCAGTCGTTGCCTTGCTTAGCATCAGTGCTGACAACATGAGAACTTACTCGTACAGAAGAAAACATTCTATACAATAGAAGCAGTGTAGCATTTGTAATTTGGCTCTCTCCGCTGCTTGCATAATTTCGTCTGGTTCAGCAGATTTCATGCTCATGATCATCTGCCATTTTATGGATCGATACGAGGTTTCAGAGTCATAGCCTACTTGGACGCATAAACCAAGGTTGGAGTGACAGAATTTTCTAATTTTAAGGATAATCTGGTAAAAGACCTTACTACATTTAGCATCAACTTTCTAAAAATTAAATTTTAATACATTTTTAGACAGCTCGCAATGTTAAATTACTAAATATTCCGCTAAAAGTTGTGTAGAATTAGCAGTATACATTAGGGATTGCGCAATGGAGAGTTCTAGCATGTGTTTGTTTGGCCTTTCGTATCACTATCTGACAACATGATCATTTACTTCCTCCTTGGCAAGAATAACTTGCACATCGGCATATGAGCGAGTGAATTCCTAACATCTGGTGCACATTCAAGGGCAGACAACTGAAAGTACTGTTTATAACCTGAAGGTTATCATTAGGAATTAGCTCTTTAGCATGACTGAAATCTCATAAAAATCACACAAAGAAAATCTACTTTTATTTTAATTCCATAAAATAATTTAAACATTCCCGAATATAAAAGATGTATAATTGACCATCAAATGCCAATTTTAAATGCCTTAAGTCACTGGAGCTGGAGCTACATCAAAGCAGTGGTAAAACTGTAGTGGACTCGGCAAGAAAAACTTCAGTTCTACGAGATGTTATTTGCATTATGGTACATCTGCGATATAAATTTAAACAATCTGGTGAGTTCCATCCACACAACTTTCTCTACATCGCTATAGCAAATTATTGTTAGTCAGCATATTCCTCTATCCCCGTACTTTATGGTAATCGATAATAAATATTAGCAAAAATTGTCATAGTTACTTGCTTCATTGTAAATATGGGAATACATCAGGCTAAAACGATAGTCAAATCTTTTAAAAGCTAATTACCATATGATTGAAATCAGTTTCTATGCATAGCCACGAGTTTGTAAATTTCCGTGTGAGAAAAATTTAAGTATTTTAAATCTAAAGTTTTTTCTATCTCTTACGGTCCAGAATTATGCAAAATTCAGAAAAATGCATCCAGAATAAAGAGGTCTTTGAGGCTATTCCCAGAAAATTCAAGATACGCATTTTATTCGTCATAAATGTCTAATATACGGTACTTTAATCAAAATCGTTAGAGCCATTTTTGAGAGAATCAAAATTTTCTTATGTAAAGGATAGCTTTGGGGGGGGGGTGGAATTTATTTCAAAATCTTCGTGTCGCATCGCTGTAAGATACTAAACTTAAATCAAAGTATGGTATTTTACCAACTTTTCTCTCTCTCTCTCTCTCTCTCTCTCTCTCTCTCTCACACACACACACACACACACATACACACACGGATCTAATTCTAAAAATGCTTATTTCCGGTGAAATCTCGGTATGGAATTCTTGAGTGCAATACCATCCCTTCTGCATACACCATGTGCATAGTACGTGTAGAGAAAGTAAAAATAGTTTGAAGTTTCAAACTTTCATTCATTTATGTCCTTAAATCATACGATGCAGAGTAGGTCAGAACTAGGGAATACGCCGGGATTTATTTAAAATATGTATCGAATTACAGGTTAACTTGCCACAAACTAAGTCATTCAGAGATTGATGTTGAATACGGTAAAGGAGGATTTTTTTGGATGATCCTCCAGCTTGGTCGTGCGTAAGTGAGCGTGAGACCAGCTGTTAGTTTGGTAGGCTGTCGTACTGCATTGACACAGGTTTACTACACTTAGACCTGGTATTATAAACGAGGTTTAAACCATCGGTTAGATTTAAACCATAGTTTTAAGTTATACTTCGTATCACAAACTTTAGTCTTCAGTTTGACTTCGGTTGAACTTCCGTTTAACTACATTTTAAGGGTTCGAGCTGCTCATGTGGTTATCGGGGAATTGCTGAGGGATGAGGAAGAATTCAGATAACTGAAAGACCTCGGAGACCCAGAACCTCCTTAAATAGAACTGATCACTTTCAGATGTGGAATGATCACATTTTCAACAGATTCAGACTTACGAAACAAGCTGTCCTTATTAGTTCAATTCGAAATCGATACAGAATGCAATATATAAAATATAAAACCATGTTCACTTTCTACCAATAATGCTTGAGAATCAAGTGTGGACTTAAAAGCTAGGGACCAGTAATGCAATTAACCATGCATCACGTTAACATCCGGGACAGGCTTTTATAACAGGCCTGGCGTACATTACTCCAAAAGTGTGAACAGAGTACGCCTAGGGAAGGGATCCTTGCCTAGTGGCGACTGGCACGCACGCGCGCGCCAGGTGGAATCGGCGGCGGTCTCGGCATTTCAAATTGGTGAGAAATTATCTTGCGATTGACTTTCCTAGTGACACATGACTGTTTAGGTATTGTTGCCATATTTACTGCTGTCCGTCTGCAGCGCCACATGCTTTACTATTTCCTCTAAAATGCCTTCCTTCTATGCTTTTTCTATCGTACTTTCGTATATTGAACAACTTTTTTTTCATTTCATACAAGAGTGCATTTTCTATTTAAATCTACCTAACTAAAATGTCATCCTATAAAAACTACAATCTATTCCAATGAATAAAAATCTTCCTAAAAAGAAATTTTACTTTCAACATTGGGTCCTGTACTTCACTAAACCTACAAGTTTTATTATTTCCGCTAACATAATCTCAACTCGCTTATCACGGCTGTAAGACATTTTCAAGTCACAGGGTAACATTGGGTCCTGTACTTCACTAAACCTACAAGTTTTATTATTTCCGCTAACATAATCTCAACTCGCTTATCACGCCTGTAACTCGCAATAGTTCCAGGATGAGAACAAGAACACTGTCCGCAATATATAAAAGGTAGTGATGATTATAAATGTAAATCCTTATATAATCTGTGTATAACACAAGCGAGCTTTTCACAGAATGAAATCAATCAGATCAGTCATGCTTGAGAACGCGCACCGAACCCGTGGGCATTGCAATGCCGATGACGTTATGATTGGTCAGCAACCTGACGAGCCCCTGCCACTCACCCCACAACTGTCAATCACAAAGACATTTCTCATCGACCGTGTCAAGCTGCTACGGCAACTTCAACCTAAACCGGATGCTGTACTATGGAGGTCACTAAGGGAGGGCTTCACACTTTGGGAGTAACATTCGCCAGGCATGTTCTATAAACATAAGTTGCCTGTCGCCTAGCGTTCAGTATGCGATTAACTTGAAGTAAATAAAAGAATGGTCGTCCTCCGAGGCGTTGTGGTTACCATGCTAACCTCTACAACTCAAGACTACAAGTTTAAGCCTGGCGGAGGGTGACGGATGTTTTTTTCGGATGCAAAAATCTTTAACATGGCTTCCTTCTGAAGGAAAGTAAAGCCAGTGGCCCCGTGCACGTAAAAGAATGTCAAACCTTGAAAGAAGAAGTTTCCTGGGCAAAATTCCACCCTTTCGCGTCCGTAAGTCGTCATTTTGTCTTACAGTGCCATCTGTGGGCGACAACCTGATACCTCGTCCCCACGTCGCATAGCGGTGAACACACGAACTAGAAATTCAACTCTACATCGTAACGATGCCCTATGCTCCACAGTTACAGGGGAATACTAACACAGAAAAACGAGATTTGATAAACATTTGTAAAATATATCTATGAAAATACATCGTAGCAAGTAAAGCCAAATAGGTATACATCAAAATGTTCTTTTCCTTTTCATACGAACAAAACGCCAATTGGTGGATACACATAACATGCTATTACAAACGTTAATATGTTTCGTGGTGAATACTAGCCTGTCACGTTAGTTTAACGCTTAACCGTTACGCTTAATTTTTAACATTACATTCAACATTAACTGTTTGACATTGTTTAAGAAATCATACTGTTGAGCCCCTCATTCACCTACAATTACTTTGTATTTTCCCCGGTAGTATGCCGCTAATAACGAGTACTTTCAGAGGTACGCACAAAATGGACTGTAACATTGACTGCATCTCGCTAGCTCCACTATCATAGCAGGATCCACTGAGTGTGTTGGAATAAACAAATCGTCGCGTGTTTTATTTCTATTGGTTGCTTCTCCGGTAAATTGTTATATGTTGACAACATCTACATACATTCGTTCATTGTTGCTGACTAGTAAACAGTAAACTGTATATGTCTATATGTTGACAACATCTACATACATTCGATCATTGTTGCTGACTATTAAACAGTAAACTGTAAATTGTAAATTTTTATATGTTGACAACACCATTGTTGCTGACTAGCACAGTAAATTGCAAATTTTTATGTTGACAACACCATTGTTGTTGACTAGCAAACAGTAAACTGTAAATTTGTATATGTTGACAACACCATTGTTGCTGACTAGCAAACAGTAAACTGTAAATTTGTATATGTTGACAACACCATTGTTGCTGACTAGCAAACAGTAAACTGTAAATTTTTATATGTTGACAACACCATTGTTGCTCACTAGCAAACAGTAAATTGCAAATTTTTATGTTGACAACACCATTGTTGTTGACTAGCAAACAGTAAACTGTAAATTTTTATATGCTGACAACACCATTGTTGCTGACTAGCAAACAGTAAACTGTAAATCTTTATATGTTGAGAACATCATTGTTGCTGATTAGCAAACAATTAACTATAAATTTTCTCTGGCTTCTAGCCTGGTAAATACATGGAATGACTCCAACTTATCAGTTTATCCTGAAGATGAAGGTAATGCACATTTTCGAAACGTTGGAGGCAATCCATGTGCAGTTAAAACGTCGTTAGCGAACTCTCAGCTCTTGTTTAGGAAACAGTTGCTTCCCGCCAATCACTGATATATCTTCCCCTATGTACATATATGTATGTACATTTTCTGTTACTTTCTCTAAACGTACTATGTACATAGTGTATAGACAAGGTATTGTATTGCATACATAATTTTATGCCAAGATTCCACCAGAAATACATGTTTTGAGAACCCTGAATACAATAAAAGAATTTTTACTTTCTCTACACGTACTATGTACATAGTGTATAGAGAAGGTATTCCAATGCACCCAAAAATACGATACCGAGATTTCACCGGAAGTATATGTTTTGGGAAAAAGGTCCCTGCGTGTGTGTGTGTGTGTGTTTGTGTGTGTGTGTGCGCGTGCGTTTGCGCACCTGTGTCTGTGGACAGCATTGGTCAACAACGAAAAGATCGTTAAATACCAAACTTGGTATTTAAGTTTGGTATCTTCCAAGAATGCAACACGAAGATTTTCAAGAAAATCCCCCCACCCCCAACTACCCTTTACATGAAACTTTTTTAGAAATTTTTGATTTTCTCAAAAATGGCTAACGATTTTGATTAAAATACCGTATATTAAAAGGTATTTACTGACAAATAATATGTATATCTTGAATTTTCTGGGAATAGCCTCTGAAGACTACTTTATTCTGGATGAATTTTACGAAATTTTGCATAACTTCTAAACCGTAAGAAATGGACAAAAATTTACCACACAAAAAATGTAGAGCACATTAAAATACACAATTTATGTTATATTAATTTTTTCGAGGAGTTGATGGTTTTTGAGGTATTCCTTGTTTTTGGTTTCAGGTTTAAAAAGACTTGTACTTTTCTCATAAAGGAATTTGTCAACTCGTGTCCATACAAACAAAGGAACTTCGGTCACCTAGTAACCAGCTTTTGTATTCACTTTAACCTATGATACACCCATACTTCGCTTCTACTTACAAGGAAGCAAGTAATGAGACTATTTCTGCTAATTTTTTTCTCGATTAGCATGAAGTAAATAGAAGAGTAAGCTTTTTAACAATAATTTTTTACACAGAAGTAAAGAAAGTCATGTGAATGGAACACATCAGATTTTTAGAACAAGGTCCGCGTGCTTACCTGTGTGTGCGGTGTGTCTGTGGACAGCATAGCTCAAAAACGATAAGACCGTCAAATATCAAGGTTTGTACTTAAGTTTGGTATCTTCCAAGAACGCGACAAGATCTTGAGGAAAATTTCTCCACTCCCAACTACCTTTTACATGGAAAAATTTTCGAAAATGTGTATTTGCTCAAAAATGGCTGCAACAATTTTGATTAAAATATCGCATATTAAAGACATTTACACGACAAATAAAATGCACATCTTAAATATTCTGGGAATAGCTTCTGAAGACTTATTTTGGATGCAGTTTGTTGGATTTTGCATAACTAGTAAACCGTAAGAGATAGAGACTAACTTTAAACATAAATTTAGATCTCCATGAAGCACACAACTTGTCATATATTTTTTTTCTCAGAATTTACAATTTTTCAAATATCGGCTGTTATTCGTTTCAGCATAAAAGCACTTAAAATTTTCCCATAAGGGAATTTATAAATTCCTGGCAATTTAAAGAAACGGATTTCATCCACATAGGCTCAGCTTTTTAAAATATTTGACTATCGTTTTAGCCTAGTGTATTCCATTATTTCCCTTCTACTTATAAATAAGTTATTCTGGTAATGTTTATCTCGATTAACATGAAGTAAATAGAATAATACGCTTTTTAACACTTATTTGTTACAGAGACGTAGAGAAAGTCACGTGAATGGAACACATCAGATTTTTTTATATCGTATATAGAATTTACTTCTAGAAGTAAATACGAGGGCTTGTTTATAAGTTATGCCTCCGAATTTTTTCCGGTTACACCCTTAAAACGTTAGGAATTAAACAAACTGTATTACCATTCTACATCTTTATTCTTCATGTCTACATATTTATTTCTCAACATAATCACCCTGGCGACGAACGCATTTCTCCACGAGAGACCAGTTTATGTAGAATGTTTGACGAGCCATATCCTCACCTCTGCCTACACCGCTTCACCAGTATGAAAGTGAACACCTAAACAGATGAAAATCGGATGGGGCCAAGTTGGGGCTGTACGGAGGATGATCGAACCCAAGGCGTTCGATTCTTGCAGAAGTTGCACCGACGCACATTACTGATGTCGACGCACTCGTCACCGTACACAGCCTTCATTCCTCTATGCATGTCAATTGGAGCCACGTTTTCTGCTTACAACACGCTGTTTCTGACGGACCGATAAAGTCGCTTTGCACACCGCCATGTTTCACGCTACAAATCGTCGCTCTCTAGCGCCAGACAGTTATAACTCGTGTTAGCGAAGCGCGAAAGATGACCAAGTAATATGCACAACATGTGTTAGGTCCACCGATATTGCAAACAGAATAAAAACATTTGGAGGCATTACTTTTCAGCACGCCCTCGTAGATTCAAGCTATGACTTGTTAACAATGCGTGATCTTACAAACATCTGAATCAGAAAGGTTAGTAGTTTTACATCGAACTTAAACTCGACATGGGTCCCCTTTGCAGTAGGACATACGAGGTGTGATCAAAAACAAAAAAATAACGGTAGTTTTTTATTTTCTTAAACAATATTTATGCATCTACATCAACTTTGTACCCTTCAAAATAAACTCCCCCAGATATAATACACTTGACCAGCATTTTTTCCAATCTTGGAAACAACTCTGAAACTCACTTTTCCTTAACGTGTTCAGCTATTTGAGCGATTCTGTTTTTAGCTCAACAGTAGCGGCCAAACGACGTCATTTCATGTTTTCTTCAACCTCAGGAGGGAAATAAACTGCAGGGAGTCAAGTCTTGCAAATAAGGTAGCTGAGGCAAACGTTTCTGGTTTTTGCCAAAACATCACGAACAAGCGTTGAAGTGTGAACAGAAGCATTATCCAGGAGTGGTTTTGCGAAAATTCTGGTCGTTTTCTGCGGGTTACTTCATGCAAACGGCGCATATTTCAGGTGGCATTTCTTATTGTCTGTATAACCATATGGCAAACCATTTATTTGCATCTTCCACATTGTCATCAGTAATTGATGTGTTAGGACGTCCAGGGGATCGTGTTTCACAGTCTTCTCGGCACTCTTTGAAACATCGAAACCCCTTGTCTTACCCATAGTAGATTTTCCATAAACCACAGCGAACGTTTCGAACACTTTATTCCATATTAAAACCAAACTTTAATGAAAATTCGCTGAGCTTTCGAAAACACGTATAACTGTCAACAATAAAATAAGTATTTAAAACAGCTGAAAATGCAATCTTACATCAGTTACATCAAGGACTTGAAACTTTCCCGGCGCTGGTTATTAACGACTTCTTCTCGGGACGTCAGCCAAGAGTGGAAGAGCAGCTTCTCTCCAGTTCCCTGATGATGGCGACAGAGAACGTCGTTGAAAGCTTGGAAATGAATCCAACACTTACCTGGCTGACATCCCGAGAAGAAATCATTAACATCGGTAACATATTTACCTAAAGGTAACAAACAAAAATTGAAAATCGGTTGTATAAAGCCCACGAAATTAAAAACATCCCGTTATTTGTTTATCCCACTCTGCATCACAGCTCACTGGGGGGGGGGGGCACACTTATTAAAACCCCTAGCGTTTCATTTGACAACTGTGTTAATTCTGTTTTGTTTTTCAGTTTTGGCAAACTTTGATGAAAAGCTCGGATATCAATAATGTGCTTGTCGAAATCCCAGCGCAAAATAACACACTAAATCTGCTAGCGGAGTGGTCACGTGGTCAGAGCAAGATCAATCCATCAACCTGACAGGTGTCAATTTAGGAGCTGCCTAACGTGACAATTGGAGGGGCCCGATCTTGTTGGAAAACGAACTTGCTCCCTTCCCTCGTCCAAAGTACCGTCTAATTACTCCTCGAATCACAACACTCATCCTTCAAACGCCATCTACAACAGTGAAGGGGTTTTCTCCCCTAAACAATTATACTTTTTCTGCCAAAGGGCAAACGGAATAGGATATAAATTTAAGTTCAGTTTTGGTAAAATCAGAACTTTATGGATTCGTCTAATATTTAGCGATCGCAGCTGACCGCGATCCATTCACCTTCTCCGATTATAAGCAAGGTCGTTCAGCAAGTTCCTAGAGGCCGATTTTAACTTGAAACATCCTCTTTATGTTCAGCCACTCTTAGCGCCCAAAGGGATATTTACACACGTCAAATCCGGGGCAGTTGGGCCACTCTCAAAGGTCTATCTGCAGCATGCAACACAGTATAGCACCGAGGATAAGCTATCGTTAAAATGCAAGTATTATGTCACCCTTCGTGATGTCATGGTTTCTATGCTAGCTTTGGAACGAAAGTAAAACTGTTGGTCCCGTGTTGTACATTTACGACACATAAAAGAACCTCAGGCCTCTGAGCAAAATTAACCGGTCTTTCACTCCCATTATATCTTCAGAGATTTTATTCAGAAAAATAAACATATACATTTAATTTGTGATATCAATATATTTTATATACGTTATTTTAATCAAAACCGTTACAGGAATTTTTAAATTTTCAAAAAAATATTTCATGTAAAGGGTAGTTGACGGTGGGGGGATTTTCTTGAAAATCTTCGTGGTATTTAACCGACTTTTCGCTTTTGTACACACACACACACACACTCGCCTGATGTGTTCCATTCACATGACTTTCTCTACATCTCTATAACAGATTAATGTTATGCCTCCATCTACTTCATGCTAATCGAGATAAACATTAGCACGGATGCTTTCTTGTAAGTGGAAGGGAAAAGGGAAAGGGCTAAAACGATAGTTAAATCTTCTAAAAGATGATTGCAATATGGATGATATCCGTTTCTTCGCATTGGCAGGATTAACAAATTCCCCTACATGAAAAGTTTAAATATTTTAGAACTGAAAGCAATAGCAAGGAGTATCTCAAAGATGGTCAACTCCACGATAAAATGTATATGTAGTAAATTATGTGTTTTAACAAGATTTACATATTTAGTGCAGTAAGTTTTTTTTTTTTTCTATTTCTTACATTTTACTACTTATGGAAAATGGTCAACTCCACGATAAAATGTATATGTAGTAAATTATGTGTTTTAACAAGATTTACATATTTAGTGCAGTAAGTTTTTTTTTTTTTTTTCTATTTCTTACATTTTACTACTTATGGAAAATGGTCAACTCCACGATAAAATGTATATGTAGTAAATTATGTGTTTTAACAAGATTTACATATTTAGTGCAGTAAGTTTTTTTTTTTTTTTTTTTCTATTTCTTACATTTTACTACTTATGGAAAATGCAGCAAAATACATTCGGTATAAAGAGGTCTTCTCAGACTTTTCAGAGAAAATTCAAGATGTGCATTTTATTTGACATGTAAATATCTTTAATATACGGTATTTTAATCAAAATCATTATAGCTACTTTTCAGTAAATCAAAATGTGTGAAAGTTTTGCCAAATAAAAGGTAGTTTGGGGTGCGAGATTTTCTTAAAGTCTTTCTGTGGCATTCTTGGAAGACACTAAGCCTAAACACAAAGTTTGGTATTTTAGAACTCTTCGTTTTTGGGTTATCGTGTTCACAGACACACGGACACACATGAATCTTTTTCTAATTTTTATACAGGGAATCGTAAAACGTGTAAATCCGATGAAATCTCGGTATCGAATTTTTGGGGGAAAGGCAAAACCTTCTCTATATACTATGTAAATGGTACGTGAGGAGAAAGTAAAAATGCTCCTTACGGACTCGGGGGACCTCAAAACGTCTACGCAAAACGAACAGCTTTTAAAAGATTTGACTATCGCTTTAACCTGATACAGAAAGCAAGTAATGAGACATTCTGAGAATATTTATTGGTATGATGTACATAACGGAATAATATTTTGTAAGAATAGTTTGTATATAGAACAGCTAAAGAAAGTTATGTGAGTGGAAAACATCACATTTTTTCCTTAATATTTTATTACCAGGAAAATTATGTAAACGCTTCCTTCTAATAAGAAGTGGATAGAAGAATAGGGGCATAGTTGTAGAAGAATCTGTATGTAAACTTCTACCGTATCTACTAAATACCTATTAGGTATGGAAGATATTACGTATATACAAAAATATATAAATTTAAATATTTAGTACAAGTATATTCAGGTATTGTGAGTTTGTATGAGTGCATCATAGAAAAATGTGATGTGTTCCATTCACATGACTTTCTCTATATCTCTGTAACAAAGTATTGTTAATACGCTTATTCTTTTATTTATTTCATGCTTATCGAGAAAAATTAGCAGAAATAGTCTTATTTCTTGCTTTATTGTAAGTAGAAGCGAAATAAGGGAGTATCATAGGTTAAAGTGAAAGCCAAAAGCTGGTTGCTATGTGACTGAAGTTAGTTTGTATGGACACGAGTTGACAAATTCCTGTATGAGAAAAGTATAAGTTTTTCAAAGCTGAAACCAAAAACAAGGAATATCTCAAAACGATCAATTCCACGAAAAAATGTATATAATATAAGTTGCGTTCTTTAACGTGCTCTACATTTTTTGTGTGTTAAGTTTTTGTCCATCTTTTACGGTTTAGTATTTAAGCAAAATTCATCCAGAATAAAGTAGTCTTCAGAGGCTATTCCCAGAAAATTCAAGATATACAGTCTATTTGTGAGATAAATATCTCTAATATACCATATTTTAATCAAAATCGTTAGAGCCATTTTTTAGAAAATCAAAATTTTCGAAAAAAGTTTCACGTAAAGGGTAGTTGGGAGTGGGGGGATTTTCTTGAAAATCTTCGTGTCGCATCCTTGGATGATACCAAACCTAAATACCAAGTTTGGTTTTTAACGGACTTTTCGTTTTTGAGCTATGCTGCCCACAGACACAGACACACACCCACACGCATACACACACACCCACACACACAAACGGACATTTTTCTAAAAATGCTTTTTTTTTATTCAGGAGGTGTCAAAACATGTATTTCCGGTGAAATCTCGGTATCGTATTTTTGGGTGCATTACAATACCTTCTCTATACACTATGTACATAGCACGTATAGAGAAAGTAAAAAGCAATGTAGATAAAACCCAAAGATGTGCCTAAAGCCTTTTAAAATCATCCTCCCACAGTAAAGAAACTTTAACATGGAGGATTTTTCGAAACGTTGGACTGTTTTCCAAAATTGTCTCTAAACATGTTTCATTATAACACCGCATGATTTAGCCTATTTACATTACAAATAAAACAATATATTTTTACTTTCTCTATATGAGCTATGTACATAATGTATAGCGAAGGTATTGTAATGCACCCAAAAATTCGATACCGAGATTTCACAGGAAATACGTGTTTTGAGACTCCCTGAATATAAAAAAAGCATTTTTAGAAAAATTTCCGTGTCTGTGTGTACAGGTGTGTGTGTGTGTGTGTGTGTGTGTGTGTGTGTGTGGTGTGTGTGTCTGTGGGCAACATAGTTCAAAAACGAAAAGACCGTTAAAGCCGAAACTTGCTATTTAAGTTTGGTTGGTATCTTCCAAGGGTGCGACACGAAGATTTTCAAGAAGATCCCCCCACCCCAAACTAGCCTTTACTTGGAAAATTTTTTTAAAATTTTTATTTTTTTAAAAATGGCTCTTAACGATTTTGATTAAAATATCGTATATCAAAGATACTTACCTGACAAGTAAAATGTATAACTTGAATTTTCTGGGAATATGCCCTGAAGACAACTTTATTCTGGATGAATTTTACGGAATTGTGCACAATTACTAAACCGTGAGAGATGGGGGCAAAACTTGTGCACAGAAAATGTAGCTCACGATAAAACACACAATTTATGCCATACATTTTTTTCGTGGAGTTGGTCATTTTTAAGACAGTCCTGGATTTTCCTTTTAGCTTTGAAAAGCTTATAGTTTTCTCATACAGGAAATTTCCTAACTCCAGTCAAATCAAACAAAGGAACTTCAGTTACATAGGAACCAGCTTTTGGCTATCATTTTAATCTATGGTACTCCCTTATTTCGCTTCTACTTACAAGGAAGCAAGTAATAGGACTATTTCTGCTAATTAGCATGAAGTAAATAGAAGCATAAGCTTTTTAACTACAATTTGTTGCAGAGATGTAGAGAAAGCCATGCGAATGGAACACATTAGATTTTTAATTTTATGGAAATAGTCTGTGAAGCAGTCTTCATTCGGAAGGACTTCTATTTAATCGTTATTAGTGGTAGACCTGAAGGGACCACTAAAACACTTTGCACTGCAAGTATAAATATCTTTAAAATAAATTCTTTTTACCAGTAATTTTTGACATCAGCATTTCTCGAGATATACTTTTTTAGACTTGGTAATTTTCCTTACGCTCCCATTTAAAAGAGATGTTCAGATGTTTCCTGCTATGGTTTCAAAAGATAGCTGGAGCCAGGAGCCAGGAGCAGGAACTAGTCGCCCGAGTGTACTCGGGCGGGGCAAATCACCTCTGGGCCAGCATATAGCGACTATCTTTAAGGAAACGTGTAGGGAAGCTATTGTATGGAGTAACTGGGAGAATAGAGTGTAGAAGCTGGGGTCAGGAGCAGGAACTAGTCGCCCGAGCGTACTCGGGCAGGGCAAATCACCTCTGGGCCAGCATATAGCGACTATCTTTAAGGAAACGTGTAGTGAAGCTATTTCTGCAAAGCTTTGTATGGAGTAACTGGGAGAATAGAGTGTAGAAGCTGGAGCCAGGAGCAGGAACTAGTCGCCCGAGTGTACTCGGGCAGGGCAAATCACCTCTGGGCCAGCATATAGCGACTATCTTTAAGGAAATGTAGTGAAGCTATTGTATGGAGTAACTGGGAGAATAGAGTGTAGAAGCTGGGGTCAGCTGAGTGGTTAGACCACTCTCTGTTCACTAAGGTGGCCTGGGTTCGACCGCATGTGGCATCAGTGTTATTGCCTGCGGTGCCATAGCGGGCGTTAAACACTATTTGGAAAAATCCAATATATTCCATTCACGTTCTCTACATTTCTGCAACAAATTACTGTTAAAAAGCTCATTCTTCTATTTACTTCAACCTAACGTAGATAAACATTAGCAGAAGTGGTCTTATTACTTGCTTCGTTGCAAGTAGAAGCGAAATAAGAGACTACCATAAGCTAAATCGATAATCAAATGTTTTAAAAGCTGATTGCTATACGATTGCCACACAAACACAAGAACTGCATAGAGATGACAAATTCCCGTATGGGATTTAAAATTGAAACCAACAAGAAATATCTCAAAAAACTGTTAACTCCACGAAAAAAAAAAAAAATGTATATAACTTAACTACATAGTGATTTTTAATGGGTTCTACACTTTTTGCTTCGTACGCTTTCGTCTATCCCTTACGGTTTATGAATTATGCAACATTCCGTAAAATTCAACCAGAATAAGATTCTGTTTAGAAGATATTCTAAGAAATTTTAAAAAATACATTTTATTTGTCATGTAAAAATATTTGATACACAATATTTTAATGAAAATCGTTTGAGAAATGTTTTAGAAAATCAAGATTTTCCAGAAATGTTTATATGTAAAGTGTAGTTAAAGAGTGGGGAGATTTTCTTGACAATCTTGTGTTGTATCCTTGGAAGATAAATACGAAGTTTGGTATTTATCGGACTTTTCTTTTTGAGCTATGTAGGACACACACACACACACACACACACACACACACACACACACACACGCAGACACACACGCGCGCGCGCGCGCACGGAAAATTTTCTAGAAATGTTCTTTCTTTGGATTCAAGGGATTTCTATTTTACTGGTGAAATTTCGGTATCGAATTTTTGGGTGCAATAAATATCTTCTCTATGCATTATGTACATACATTGTACGTGTAGAGAAAGTAAAAATAAAAAAAAAGCGTTAGGTCATGAAACGTATTGAATGGAGAGCACTTAAGATTGTTATGGTTTCATAAAGATGAATTCCCAACATGAGCGCGACATTTTCATCTTAGATGGCCCACATTTCTTTCATTGGCGCTGGTGTAGTAATTGCGATTCAGTTTCATAAAGATGAATTCCCAACATGAGCGCGACATTTTCATCTTAGATGGCCCACATTTCTTTCATTGGCGCTGGTGTAGTATTTGCGATTCAGTTTCATAAAGATGAATTCCCAACAGGAGCGTGACATTTTCATCTTAGATGGCCCACATTTCTTTCATTGGCGCTGGTGTAGTATTTGCGATTCAGTTTCGGTAGTTCCCGATTTCAGTCTCGGCGACTGCTTAATCTGACTCAGGGGTTTCTTCGGGGTTTCCCCGGTTTCGCAGAGCGAATTCTGGGGTGGTTTCTCATCCGCTACGTTTTCCTTTCCTTAATTTCCCCTTCATTCCGTTTCCCTCTCATCTTTCAATTGTGTTTCCAGGCTTTAGGTGTATGGCATTGTGAGCAGATGGCGCAAATATGTGCTCAATGGCAAAGTTGCTCCTCTTGGTTGAGATGGTGCCCAGGTCGACGGATCGCTTCTATGCTGTTAGTGATCATCGCTAAAAAGTTAGGGATCTACCGCGCGTCTCTGGGACCTGCCTTCCTGCGGCCTGTGGCTTACTATGATTCCATCATTTTATCTCGTCCTCCTGAGGGGAGGGGTTATCCAAATACATCATCATAGTGTCGCAGTGGTCGAGGTGTCCCCTACCTCGTCTACAGTTTACTCTTTACGTTCTATGAACATAATTGTAATGAACAAAAAGAATAACATTTACAGCTGAAAGGCTTCCTCAGATGGAAGCATTTACTTCATCTACTGTGCAATCCAATACACACGCACGCATGCATGAAACCGCTGAAAAGATGGGGGGGGGGGGCAATGTATATATACTCGCCAAACAGATCAGGGACACCAGGAAACCTGATTAATTTGCTGGTTAATTACTTTGATTACTCCCTGTGTTACAGGATCTTGGGTCAGGGTTGGAATGTATTAATCTGCCGGCTATATTATAACGCTCGCAACGTAATATCGATTGATTGGCTCTCGACTACCGACAGGTTGGAGAGCGCACTCGAAAACACATTAAAGAAACCAAACCCTGTCTGTCTGTATTACAGAGCTGAACAAACTAGCTTTTACTATATTAGAAACAATGTTTCAGTAAACAGAGGATATTCTAACTACCACTCACAGATCCAATATGAAAGTTATCAACACAAAACTTTATTTACAAAGTTACAGTACCTTACTCTACTTAAGAACGTAAGCGTCATTTCCATCAACATATTTATTGTCACGTGGTACCGGTTTTTCAATGCAGATGTTATACCCTTCCACCGCTAAAGATATGAGCCAAGATGTCAATGTCAATTTGAGGTCTTCATCGGTCGGGAAATTTTTTCCATTCAGAAGGTCAACTACGTTGTGTGAAACACCGGTTTTCCTGAATTCTCTCGTCAACATCTTTCAACCCCTCCGTAACAATCAATAAACCTCCACAACGTTCTTTATCGCACACACTGGTTCTTCCTTGATTACTCTTTAATTATCTGTCTTTTCCTCACTGAAGATTCATCCGTTCATTATCACTATACACTTGCGTAATGTGTCCATAAAATTCGATTTTCCGAGCATTAAGAGGGTTCAAAAAAAACAAAAAACAACGAATAATTTCCTTGGCGGTAGAAAAGTATAACATCGGCATTGAAAAACCGGTATCACGTGATAAATTCCTTAATAGCAATGACGATTACGTTGAGATATAGAGTAAGGTACTGTAATTTTGTAAATAAGTTGTGTGTTGATAACTTACGTTATTTAGTCAAGCCTAACTGATACTGATTCTATTGCAAGCAAGCATTCGATATTCATATTTCGCTGGAAGGAAACATGTTTTGAAGCCTAATGAATCCGAAAAATATATATTTAGGAAAAAGTGCACCTCCCTGTGTTTTAAAGACATAACTGGAACACTTCATGTCAGATAAACTATAACAAATTATAGATATTTAGGTTCAGTAACATCTGAACATGCCCTTTAACCTAAAGTGTGGATTTTCTTGAAAATATTGCTAATAAATTTGATTAAAATCTAAATCATGAAATGTTAAGTTGAAACAAAATGTGCATGTTGAAGTTTCTGGGAATAGCCTGAGAAAAATCTCTTCTATGTAACGGAGTTTATTTTATGTTTTAATTACATTTTAACATAATCTTTATTTGGCAAGGCTATAACGTGCTATTAAAATAGAGATATCTTTAAAACACACCATTTCTTTCAAATAGCTTCTTTTTGGCAACAGGGATTTTGAGATACGCGTTGTTAATAGTATGAATTTTTATTCATTTTTAAAGGTGCTACTGCTATCCAGTTTTTCTTGCGATGTCATGGAAAGCTAGAAAGAGACTGAAATTATAGACTAGCATAGTCACCTGAATGTAGATTAGGATTCTCTATTCACTATCCTTTCAACGGACTGTGTAATGAACCTATTTATGTCAATGTATGTCAATTACACTTCAAAAGAGTTTGAGAAATAAAAAGCGATTATAGCAAGAGAAGATAATGTGAATGTAATGCATAAGATTCACATTTTTTGTATTCTCAGACAAACGGAGAAGTTTAAGATGCCTATTTATTTCTTTTCTATTGACATGGACATCCTTCCCATGCTCATTGTTTCAGTGAACATTTTTTAAACATTGCATTTCTTAGAACGCATTTCACACCACAGTTATCAGGTTAGTACACTTAGAGCACTTTCTGATTTTTAATCCTAAAGAAATTATCGTTTTTTTTATTTTGCTTGCGAACGATCTACGCATTTATTATACAGGCTGACTCAAAAGAATGGGAAAATTTGGTCTGGAGATTAATTGCTTTTACTGCTCTGGTACCGCAGGCGATGACACTGATACATGAAGATGAAGCCCTGGTGGAATTTTGATGGCGGGAGAAACTGGAGAACCCGGAGAAAACCCACCCCTGCGCCGTTTTGTCTCACATGCGGTCGCTTGGGATCGAACCCGGCCGTCTAAGTGAGAGGCGAGTGGTCTGACCACTCGGCCACGGCGCGGCCCCGTGGAGATTAATGGATGAGAAAAATTACTTGACACATTTATGTAAATATATAGTACAGAGAATGCCATTATTGAATAGCACACTCATATTTATTTCTTAAATACTACATCCGAAAGAAGAGCTCTCTCTCGGCGCGCACATTTCCGAAGGCGTACAGGAACGTTATGCATGGTTCAACAGGAATCCTGGAGATTTCTCCTGTTATTCGGTGGTAGCAGGTCGAGCAGCACAAACTGTCAGATCGGGCTATCTTGGGGGCCATGCAATGTCACCGTGACTTGAAATGACACGGTTTCCAAACAATCGTCGGACAGCTCGCATTGATGTCTGTGCTGTATATGCTGTTGCTCCGTCTTGCTGAAACAAACAGTTGGCAGGAAAATGGTGCAGCTCATGGGCTGCCATTCCTGTAATAGTATTTTACCGCAATGCACGCTATACACGTTGCTCGCGTTCACTAAATGGGCAAGGCCGTATGAGCAGCCTTCTGTATGTCACTCGGTGTCAAAATGTCCCATTCCTTTGAGTCATCCTGTATTTCCCCGGTGGACCAACCGTATTTATTTATTTATTTTTTTGTTTCCGCTCCGTGGTGTAATGGTTACCATGCTAACTTCATATAGCCAAGGTCGCGGGTTCAAAACCGACGAAGGAAGATGGCTTTTTTTCGGGCGTAAAAATCCTTAGCATGACTTCCTTCGGAAGGGAAGTAAAGCCGTTGGTCCGGTGTCGTAGATTTACGGCACGTAACAGAAGCTCAGCCTGATAGAGGCCTCTGAGCAAATATAGAATGGGACGCTGAGAACCACAGTAGTTAAAGAGCGTCCATAAATAAAACGCCATTTCATTTTTGGCCTGTATTTGACGTTTGCAGACATCCAATCGCACAATTAAAGAGTTGCAGAACTTGACGGGGCTATTTCAGGTTAAAACCCGCCTGTGCAGAACTGAGTGAGAGCAACCTTCGTGTTATCCCTCGCAATGACCCAGACCGGCTCGCCGTCTCCGATAAGCAAGACAATAAAGCTTGTAAGAATTAGAGAAAGATATATTGATATTTCCATCAGTTAAAAGTGCAGTAATGGCTGCAAGTATTAACATTTTAACGATTATATTTAATGTTCAAAACTGATGTGCTCTTTTCACATGACTACCTACATCTCTGCAACATATTACTCTTAATAAGCTTATTCTTCTATTTAATGCTAAAACATTAGCAGAAACTATTTTATTGCTTAGTTCCTTATAAGTAGAACGGAAATAAGGGAAAACACTAGGCGAAACCGACATCAAGTGTTTTTAAATGTGGTTGTCATGGGATTGAAATCCGTTGTTTTGCGTTGATACGTTCCAGTATGAGAATATCTTAAGTGTTTTAAACCTGAAATAAATAACAAAGAATATCTCTAAAATAACGAACTCCACGAAAAAAAATTATATAATATAAATTGTGTGTTTGATCGAGATGTACATTTTTATGTAGCACGTTTTTTGTATATCTCTTACAATTTACCAGTTATACAACATTAAAAACAATATTCAGAATAAAGAAGTCTTTATAGTCTATTCCCAGAAAATTCAAGATATACATTTTATTTGATATTTATTTGATATTAAATATAAGAGACCTTTAGAATTTTTTTCCATGCAAAGGGTAATTGAGGGTGGGACGATTTTCTTAAAATCTTTGTGTCACATTCTTGCAAGATACCAAACTTAAATAGCAATTTAGTATTTAACGCTATTTTCGTTTTTGAGTTAAGCTGTCCATAGACTCACACACACACGCACGCACGGGCCTAAGGGACCCAAGACGTATTTCCGGTGAAATCTCGGCATCGAATTTTGGAATGCAATACAGTACCCTCTCCATACAGTAAGCACATAATACGTGTAAAAGGTGCAAATATGTATGATGCAATTAGGATTAGAATTATATCTTTGGGGTGTGTGAGTGAGTGTGTAAACCCAACGTCTCAATAAGAAAATGGTGTGCAGCTAGTACTCAATGTCTTAAAATGGAAGGGACTGTCAACTAAATGAGCATGAGCAGCTGATGCCCAAAAACTGGGTAAAATATTTCCGTGTGCGCGGTTAATGAAATTCCTCAAGAACACCGTTATTGGCCTGAGCACAAAATATAGGCCCAAAATGTTTATAAATCCCAATTTGTGATGCATGCTTTACTAAATCGAATAAAGATTTGCTGGCATGTTGGGCGTTACTGGCAGACATAGTGGATGAGATGGAGACATGCAAGGCTGTTAATTCTTAACTGATGTGTGATGTGGGTTGGACTGTATGAGCATAACTAAATATATTATGCTCACAATGATGAGTCATTCTGTTATTTTATTGACTTGTCCAGAAATACTAATATATATTTTACTTTCTCTACACCTACTATGTACATAGTGTATAGAGAAGGTATTGCACTCCACCAAAAAATACGATACCGAGATTTCACCGGAAATATATGTTTTAGGGTCCCCTTTAACTAAAAACAGCATTTTCGGGTAAAGGTCCGTGTGTGTGTGTGTGTGTGTGTGTGTGCGCCTGTGTGTGTGTGCGCCTGTGTGTGTGTGTGTGTGTGTGTGTGTGAGCGTGTGTGAACACGATAACTCTAAAACGTTAAGTCGGTAAAATACCAAAGTTGGATTTAAGTTTAGTATCTTCCAGGGATGCGACACGAAGATTTTGAGAAAAATCCCCCCACCCCCAACTACCCTTTACATGGAACTCTTTTCGAAAATTTTGATTTTCTAAAAAAATGGTTCTAACGATTTTGATTAAAATATCGTATATTAAAAATTTTTATCTGACAAATAAAATGTATATTTTGAATTTTCCGGGAATAGCTTCTAGAGACTACTTTAATCTGGGTCAATTTTACGGAATTTTAGATAGCTGCTAAACCGTAAGAGATGGACAAAAATTTGGCACACAACAATTGTTGATCACTTTAAAACACGTAATTTATATTATATACATTTTATTTCGTGGAGTCGATTGTTTTTAGATATTCCTGGTTTTTGGTTTCAGTTATGAAAAACATACTTTTCTCATGCAGGAATTTGTCAACTCCTGTCCATACAAACAAAGGAACTTCCACATAGCAACCAGCTTTTGACTGTCACTTTAACCTATGGTACTACTTTATTTCGCTTCTACTTACGAGGAATAAGACTAATTCTGCTATTTTTTTTCCCCTCTCGATTAGCATGAAGTAAATAGAAGCATAAGCTTTTTAACAGTATTTCTTTGTAGAGATGTAGAGATAGTCATGTGAATTGAACACATTAGATTTTTTTACTTTCTCTACACGTACTATGTAAATAGTGTATAGAGAAGGTATTGTATTGCACTCAAAAATTCCATACCAAGATTTCACTGGAAATGCATGTTTTGGATCCCCCTGAATCCAAAAACAAAAGAATTTTTGGAAAAAGGTCCCTGCATGCGTGTGTTTGTGTGAGTGTGTCTGTGAATAGCATAGCTCAAAAACGAAAAGACCCTTAAATACCAATCTTGGTATTTAAGTTTGGTATCTTCCAAAGGTGCGACACCCCCACCGAAACTACCCATTACATGGAACTTTTTTTAAAAAATGTTGATCTTCACAAAAATGGCTCTAATTATTTTGATTAAACTATCGTATATTAAGATATTTATTTCACAAATAAAACGTATATCTTGAATTTTCTGGGTATATCCTTTGAAGACTACTTTATTCTGAATGAATTTTACGGAATTTTAGATAACTGTTAAATCGTAAGAGATGGACAAAAACTTACCACACAACAAATGAAGAACACTTTAAAAACACGCAATTTATGTTATATATATTTTTTTCTTGGAGTTGATCGTTTTTGAGATATTCCTCGTTTTTAGTTTCAGCTTTGAACAACTTATAATTTTCTCATATGGGAATTTGTCAACTTCTATCCATACAAACAAAGGAACTTCAGCTTTTGACTATCACTTTAACCTATGGTTCTCCCTTCTTTCGCTGCTACTTACAAGGAAGCAAGTAATAAGACTATTTCTGCTATTTTTCTCGATTAGCATGAAGTAAATAGAAGCATAAGCTTTTTAACAATAATTTATTGTGGAGATGTAGAGAAAGTCATGTGAATGGAACCCGTAAGATTTTTTCTAAACACTCCTATTTTCATATATTTTGTGTGCCGAATGAACACGAGTTTGTTCCTCAACCACATTCATTTTATACTCTTAATGAAGCGAACCGTTTTGTGACGAGTAGGCAGAAATATTCCGAGGCTTCATTAAACCTTATCAATTTCTTGCACCGGATGATTATACCCAAATTCAATATCCGAAATACAAAGCTACGCGTCTCAATTTAATCAACCAAGTAACAACTCAGCGCAAGTAACAATCTAGAAATCTTAACTTAACTTGAACATATCTTATGTGTTCCATTCACATGACTTTCTTTACTTATCTGCAGTTAATTATTGTTAAAAAGCTTCTTCTTCCTCTTCTTCCTCTTCTTCTTCTATTTACTTAATGATAATGGAGAAAGAAACAGCAGCAATGGTCTTGTTACTTGCTCCCTTGTAAGTAGAAGGGAAATATAGGAGTATCATAGGATAATGCGACAGTAAAATATTCTAAAAGCTGCTTGCTATGTGAATCAGTTTGTAAGGGCAGGAGTTCACAAATTACCCATTTGAGAAAAGTAAAACTATTTTAAAGCTGAAATTAATAAGAAGGAATATTTCAAAAACGATCCACTTCACGAAAAAAATGTAGTACGTGAAATAAAATGTGTGTTTTAACGTGCTCTACGTTTTTTGTACTGTTACCTACTATCTATCTCTTGCAGGTTACCAGTTTTGCAAAATCCCGAAAAAATCATTCAGAATAAATATGTCTCCAGAGGCTATTCCCAGAAAATTCAAGATATTTATTTTATTTGGCACATAAATGTCTTAGATAGAAGAGATTTTAGTGAAAATCGTTAGACATTTTTGAGCAAATCAAAATTTTGGAAAATTTTTCCATATAAAGGGTAGTTGGGGTGGGGGATTTTCTTGAAAATCTTCGTGTCGCATCCTTACCAAGTTTTGGTATTTAACAGTCTTTTCGTTTTAGAGCTATGCTGTCCACAGACACACACACGCTCACACATGGACCTTTTTATAATTTTTTTTTGGGATTCGGGGGAAACAAAAACATGTATTTCCGGTGAAATATCTGTATCAAATTTTGGGTGCAATACAACACCTTCTCTATGCACTATGTATTTAGTATGTGCAGGGAAAGTAAAAAAATAGAAATGGACAAGTAGGTACCGTTAGAAGAGTTGTTTACGAGCTTGGCATAAGCAAACATTCGGTTAAAGCATAACTGACGTAAGAAGTAAAAGTTATACAGTGAAATCAAAGCAATAACACATTTCTCAAGTAATGTACTTGACTGGATGGTGAACTCTGTTAAATACGAGCGTCATCCAGAAAGTCGCACGCGCATATCTAAATAACGAAAGTTACCAACACAAAACTTTATTTACAAAGTTACAGTACCTTACTCTATTTCTCAATGCTATCAAGGTATTTATTGTCACGTGGTACCGGTTTTTCAATGCAGCTGTTATACACCGCTAAAGATATGAGCCAAGATGTCACTGTCACTATGAGGTCTTCATCGGTTGGGAAACCTTTTCCATCCAAAAAGTCATCTACGGTGTCCAAAGTGAAACACCGGTTTCTCTTAATTCAGTCATAACAATTGATGAACTTCCACTCCGGTCTTTAACGTGCTAGTTATTACTGGTAAATTACGCGTCATTTCCTCACTGAAGTTTCGTTCATTGCATTATCACCATACACAGCTATTTGCCAGTAAAATTCGATTGGCCGATCATTTTGCTATTCAAAATAAGACGAATAAGTCCGTTGGCGGTAGTAGGGTATAACATCGGCATTGAAAAACTGGTACCACGTGACAATAAATGTCTTTAGTAGAACGGAAATTACGTTGAGAAATAGAGTAAGGTACTCTATAAATAAAGGTTTGTGCTGATATCTTTCGTTATCATTTAGTCATGCCAAAACGTCTGTCACATTCAGACATTCAAGATGGTATGTTGTAGAGAAGTCAAAGCATAGCCAAATATGTGATAATTCTTACACCGTATTTAGGCTTATGCTGAAAGGTTGAATCGGACTGCAGTATTTAGTGGCATAGTCTTTTACCTGGTAGATCGTGTCGGACGTAAATTAACTCTGTGGAAATGATGCTTATATGAGCCCAGAATCCATTGGGCTTAAAGTTATTCGACATTGATCTTCTCAGAATAAGGAAAAACCCCAATAAAAGCCTTATCCGAATAACTGACCCTAACTGATATCTAAAACCGTGACCTCTTGATTTTGAAGCAGACACGCTACCATCACACTACAGAGCCGGGTTATCCGGAAATATCCGGTTTATGATATAGCTCCTATAAAACATAATGGAAAATAACACACAATTAGACCAGGAATAATTGAAACTCAAATTAATACAATATTCAACTCCTGCATTTTAGATGCATAAGAAGGTAGAGAAGATAGGTATTTTATTCGATGTCGAAATTTCACCAGAAATGCATGTTTTAAGGTCTTCTTAATGGAACACTTATTTTTAGAAAAAGTCCATGGCCAGTTTATTTGTTAAAATGTCCGTGATGTTGGTGTGCTTCTGAGACGAGATGACACTTTTTTTTTCGCTTGCAATAACTTCGCGAATCCCGTAACGTTTTTTGAATATGTTTAACCAACCAGATGGAGCGTTAAATTCTCTCTCTAATCCTAGAGCTTCATGGGAAAAATTTAGTCTTTTCGGCACACAATGACACCTTGTGCTCGTTTTTGCTGGACCATTGTAAAAGATCGAGTGAAGATCTCTTCATGCTTTTTCTTGTTATGACTTTTCTGTTGATTGTTTATCTGTATTCCAATCCCATAACCAACACTTAGTTCTGTACAGTTGCCCCCTTCTCAAATCTTTCAATTAATTCTAATTTTAGTTTTAATGTCCAATACGTTTTTTTGTTTTCGTTTCTCCGCCATCACTTTTGCAAGTGATCGCTGAGACACATCAGAAAACGGAACGTAACAGGCAGGCCGATAACAATGGAAACGGCACTCTTGTCGTGCAGTGATCGCTTAAACAATGGAAGTGACACTTATTGTCACGGGGCGGGTCCTTTATTGCTGCTTCCTCGGCTGCACAGATAATGCGCACATGAATAATCGGAAGTTTACATTATTTTGCTAATAACCGTGAACTTATCACATGCTCAGAGTAATAAAACACTTCATTTCTTTGGGAATCAAAATTCTGCGCATTCCAAATAATTTTAAGAGTGGAATTGGAATGAGCGAGATAGCCCAGAGTAAGCTGGTAGTTAAATCTGAGCAAAAGCAAAACCACTAACATTATATGTACATGTGTAAGTGCTATAATATACATCACATTGCTGATTGCGATTGTATCACGTCATGATGAACATTTAAAGTTGCTACAGTTTATCAAATAATTGATCACACCTTTCTTCCACTTTTGAAAAGGATAGCCAACATTTGACACCATGCCTCTTCTATTCTTCTGTTTAGAATGTGTGTTGTTTCATTATATTGGGAGTTTATATATCATTTTACTATAATAGCGTTTCATTCAATTCACATGAAACAATTTCACATAACCTAACCTAAATTTAATCTCTAATTTCTTAAAAAAAAACATTAATAGTGCATTTATTGGTATTAATAACAAAGGCAGCAGCCAAATAGTAATTAATGGTGAATTTTCTGGGAACAGCCACTGAAGAGCACTTCATTCTCGTTGATTTTTGCACAATTTTGCATAACGGTTAAACCGTGAGAGATAGGACACAAAAAATGTAGATTTCGTTATAACACAAAATTTATGTTGTACACACTGAGTTGACTGTTTTGAGATAGGTATTCCTTGTTACTGGTTTCAGTTTTAAAATACTTCTACGTTTTTCAACCAGCTTTTGAAAGATTTGACTATCGCTTTAGCCTATGGTATTTCTAATTTTTTCTCGATTAGCAAAAAGTAAATAGAAGAATAAGGGTTTCATTAATAATTTGTTCCACAGATATGGAGAAAGTGATGTGAATGTAACACATGTTTTTTTTTTTTCTTTTAAAAATACTATTTTTTATTCCGAGACTCTCATAACCTATATTGCAGGTAAATTTCGGTATAGAATTTTTAGTATAGAGTTTTTACTTCCTCTTGTTTAAATGCTAGAGAAAGTAAAAAACATTAATGCAATAATAGCAAAGATTAACTGAAATAATAGTCAGATCACTCTCAATAAAAACCGTAATATTTGTTGGAAGCGTGTGTTGAATTGTGGATATAAATTATAAATGGCAAGGAAATGCTGAGAATAGAGGAAATAGCAATTGTTTTATTTAAATGCACCTCTGCTTCTGGGAAACATCTGCACGTCATTTAAGTTTTATTGTTTGTTCACGCTTGAACTCTCGCCACTGCCACAAGGGAAAAATCCCCTCTGAATAAACACCATTTCACTTCATAATACTTACCGTTTCATTTTACTCCTTCAGTCAAAGTTCATTTTTAAAGGTAGCTCTCAATGACTTCCTGAAATCATTTTTCTTTTCCCCTGAGCTTAAAAGTTTTCTTATGAAGTATACTAGATATCAGCTTTCAAGTAAGACAGTCATTGTTCAATGCAAATTTTAATAGCGAACAGGCATTTTTATATATATATACTTATATACACACACAGACACACACAAAGTTCTATAAATAGCTTGTAAAGTATTCAGTAATACATACAATTTTGCAATATGTTACAAAATGCCAAAGCTATCTTAAAGAGAATATCAGTAGACGCATGCAAGTGATAATCAAGCGGATTTAGACTGAATAAAAAAAGTTTTACTCTAACATATACACTTCATGTATCCTAGGAAGCAACAAAAATAGGTCTGCTTCATCGTGAAATAAAGAATTTTTTTTTTTCATTCGTTTATTAACTTATTTGGTGCAGCTTAAACAGCCAGAAATGAACCTACTTATTCCGGTGGGGTTACGCAACAACGACCGAACAAACAAAGCACTACCTACGTCACGACTAATTTTCAACGACCCTAATAATGTTAATATTAATAAATATAAGAATATTTCAGTTAGTATTAGGATAGGATAAAATGTTGTATATTACACATGGATTATTAGACGATTATTATTTACTCACGAGAAATTAGAAGACTCGCATATATGTGCTCGTGTACTAAACGTTCCATTCACAAATATTAAGTCTATATAAGCCACTCATAATATAAATGATAATTATTTTGTTTTGGTGGTCTTATTTTGTCGTCATCTCCTATTTACATTCCAGAATAGTCATTGTAAAGTTTCCTAAAGAAGTCCGTTGATCATCCGCAATTAGTGCAGGTTACAACATATCTAACACAAACACACAAATCTGATATCAATTTGATCACGCTAGCAGCCTCCTAGACCAACAACAGAGTACATGATACTCCTAGCCTTCTTAAACGTACACCTGAAGAGTTTAATACACTTTTTAGCACTGGAATAGGGAAATAAGGTGGTAAAGTCATAGATATATTTATACTCGAAAAACTAAAGTATAGCTTTGTGCAAAACTGGTGCCTCATGTGTTTTCGTTTTGTTTTACTACAGCAAAAAATCATCCCTGTCTTTGAACTATTTCTTCCAGAAACCATTTTGTTACGAGGGCCATCCAGAAAATAACAGACGATTTGGCATAACTAAACAATAACGAAAGTTATCAACGCAAAACTTTATTTATAGAGTGACCTTGCTCTATTTTTCAATGCGATCGTCATTGCTATCAAGGTATGTCACGTGGTACCGATTACACTGCAACTTTGAGGTCTTCGTGGCTGGGAAACTCTTTCTATCCAAGTCATGTACGGAGTCCAAAATAAAACACCAGGTTTTCTTAATTCTTTTATCATTTTCAACTCCTCCATAACGATTGATGAATTTGCAGTTCCTCTTTTTCGTACACACTGATTCATCCTTAATGAAAACGTAAATCATGCGCCATTTCCTCACTGAAGACTCGTTCATTGCAATATCCCCATACACTTGCGTTATTCGCCTATAAAATTCGATTTGTCCAACATGTTGTGCATTCAAAAAACGAATACGTACTTTGGCGGTAGTAAAGTATAACATCGGCATTGAAAAAATGGTACTGCATGACAATAAATGTCTTGTTAGAATGGAGTACGTAAGAAATAGAGTAATGGACTGAAACTTTGTGAATAAAGTTTTATGTTGATAGCTTTCGTTACTACTTAGTTATGCCAAATGATCTGTCGCTTTCTGGATGACACTCGTGTATTCTTACGGGACTGAAATGATTGTGAACAATGCTAGTTCAACATTAAAATTTCTGTGATAGAACACTATATACATACTAAACTTAAATTTGAAATTTGGAATTTTACTGTTCTCTCTGTATTATAAACGCATGCGCACGCACACCAAACTTGTTCTAAAATGATGTTTTTGTTAAGAGACTCGACACACTTGTCATTAAAATGTGGAAGTGAAACTTTTTGGTGGCAGCAGGACAACACTTGCGGTGCCAGGGGCATGTCTGTTAATGACATAGCTCAGCGAAGCAAACCAGGCCTTAATTAGGTATCAAAGTCCAAGCGGATCCTGCACAGAGGAAACCTTTCCCTCTGCCCACTGCTTCTGGCGTGTTTTATTCCTAATCCCAACAATAATACAAAGACCGGATGATCCGCATCAATACTTCCGCGTCAAACTGCAGCAGTTGCTGAGGGGGAGACACGGCACTCACCATGCTTCACGTGGTCGTGTCATCCCCTACACACATTCACACTAGAGGTGTGCGCTCAGCTAGGCTACTCCACAGTCTTGCTTTATTGTGCAGACTGGTGATGAAAAATCATGTGTGTTCCCATCACATGACTTTCTCTGTAACAAATTATTGTTAAAACACTTATTCTTCTCTCTGCTTCATGATAATCCAGATAAACATTAGCAGAAATTGTCCTTATTACTTGGGTAAAGAAGGGTATAAATCTAAGGCGAGACTCGTCCTTTAAAAGCCGGTCGTTATCTGAAAGAATTGAAATTTCAATCTTTTTGCTTGCCAGGAACAAACAAACAAGAAACGGGAAGAAAGATGTCTTCCCGTTTGAGAAAAGTTTAAGTGGCCAAAATTAAAACTAATAATCCGGAATATCTCGAAAACAGTTACTCTAATAAAAAAAAATAAAAAAGTATGACATAAATTGTGTGTTTTAATGAAAACGGAAATGAAATGGAGTTTCATTTATGGACGCTCTTTAGCTAATGTTCTCAGCGTTCCATCCTATATTGCGCGTGAAAAAATGCTTAATTTTGCTTGAGACCTCTCTATCAGGATCGAGTTTCCTTCAAGTGCCGTAAATCTACGATACGGGACCAACGGCTTTACTTCACTTCCAAAGGAAACCACGCTAAGGATTTTTACGCGACATGGGTATAAGTTACCATGGCAACTATTACACCACGGAGGACGACATGAGTTTTAATGAGATCTACATACGATCTCGTATGTTGTGCAGTAAGTTTTTGTATATCTCTTACAGTTTGCCAGTTACACAATAGTCATCCAGAATGAAGAGGTCTTCAGAGGATATTCCAGAAAATTCAAGATCATTTCGTCTGTCAAAAAATATCTAAAACATAAGGTTTTTAATAAAAATTGTTAGAAACATTTTTAAGTAAATCAAAAATTTTTCCAAATAAATGGTGGTTTGGGTGGGGGATTTTCTTGAAAATCTTCGTGTCGCATCATTGAAAGATATAAAACTTAAATACCAACCACACACACACACACACACACACACACGCGCGCGCGCGCGCGGAGGTTTCTCTAAAAACGCTTTTCTTTTTTATTTTTTATTCACGGGGATTCAAAAAAATGTATTTACAGTGAAATCGTGGTATCGAATTTTGGGTGCATTACTATACCTTGTCTATACACTATGTAGGTACATAGTAAGTATAGAGAAAGTAAGAACTAGTTAGGTCTATAACCAGTTGTGAATGTGTTGCTGAATGTTAAAGCCTTGTGTGTTGCATTCACATAAATTCTCGCCTATACAGTTGGTCTTGAGTCATTTCGGTTTTATCTAACTCCTTGTAGTGTTTAATGTGTAACAAAATTATTTATTCAGAATTTTAACCCTTGTTTGCTACAAATGGCGTTCTTCCCCTAATTCATAAGTGGGTATCTATGTCCCTTTCACCGGCATTATAAATGAGGCGAATTGAAAAGCCGCAATCGTTAGTGCCAAAGCCGAACACCGCGACTGCTGTTAAATGTGCCTTTAGTAAAGGATGGGGACAGCCCAAGTAAAATAGACGGTGTGATAACATGCTTGGATGCACGTGACTGCAGTTGCATGGATGTCAGTCTTTTGTATTAAAAAACACTGCAATTTTATTGCAAAAAAGTAATAAACGAACAACATAAAATATTTATAACTAGCCTAATTATGTACCTGAAGGTTGATGTAATACGAACATAGAAAAAAATCCACTGCAATACTAAAAGCTTTGATTAATCATCTTTGTTTCCCAAGGGTTACGTCAATTAAAATAAAGTATATACAAAGCTTTGTAGGAATAATATATACGAGGTAGAAGAATATAAAAATAAACAATAGTGAACAACGAAGGACTATTAAATTCATGAAGAGATGCAAAGATTTTGGGCTTGCGAAAGGTGAAGAGAATAAATGGGAGCCGTTAAAAGCAAGTGTGAAAGACATAGATTAGTCTTACTATTTAAAGTTATGTTGTTTTAAGTGCATGTTTAGACGTTAGAAAGAGGTTAGAAAACCCGGTACTATGGAAGAAACGATCATTTATATAAAATTAAAAGTACAAGGTACAGAACCGACGTAGGAAAAATTTCTTTTGTTAATATGACATTGAAGAATGGAATGAATTGCCTGTAGCAGCCTTTCAGGGCTGCCCTCTGACCTTAAAGAAGTTCAGGGATAATTTAACAAGAATAAATGCAAGATAATTAAAGTAAGTATTGTGAAGTAATTAAGGATCTGAAACTATTAATGTTGAGGCTTCACAGTAACTTTATAAACAAGTTGGTAATTAACATAAGTATTGCTATACCGAATAGTTAGTAGTTAGGTATTTCAAAAACCATGTATATATTATAGTATGTTAGTTGTATTGCTATCATTAATTTGTATTTATGAACTGTCAGATTATTGTAAATGAACTTTGTACATCTATCTCTAACACCGGGTAGCACCCGATAGCAGAGAATAAATAAATATACATACTCACATCTACAGCTTATTCTTACAACATGTTGTGCTATCTACTTGTTACCCAAGATAAACCTTCATTGCACGTTTACAAATTCGATGGTAAGTAATAAGATTGCGTTAAGCTAAAGCGTTAGTTAGATTTTAAAAAGATCTAATTGCTTTAAATATTCCAGGCTGATAACATGACCGCGAGAAAAAGGATTTGATGTGTTCTGTCCACATGATTTTCTCTACATCTCTGTAGCAAATTATTGCTAAAAAGTTTATTCTTCTGTCTACTTCACGCTACTCGAGATAAACATTAGCGTTTTAACTAGAAGGGAAATAAGGGAATACACGAGGCTAAAACGATAGTCAAATCTTCTAATAGCTGGTTGCCATGTGAATGAAATTCGTTTCTTTGCATTGCCAGGTGTATTTTAAAACTGAAACCAATAACAAGGAATATCTCGAGAAGCTCAACCTCACGAAAAAAAATCTGTGTTACACTCACATGACTTTCTCTAGCTGCTCTACAAACCTCCTACATAAGATTATTCTTCTCTGTACACAATGCTAATCGAGATAAATATTAGCAGTGTGTTCTTATTACTTAGTTCCTATTAAGTGGAAGAGAATAAGGGAATGCGCTATGCTAAAATGATTGTCAAATGTTTTAAAAGCTATCGTTATGCGATTGTCACTGCAAATCACTTCTTTGCTTGGCCAGGAGTAGAACAAAAGAAAAGCGGACACTTCCTGTCTGAGAAAAATTTAAGTACTTCACAATTGAAACCAGTAACAAGGAATATCTCGGACACGGTTACCTCCACAACAAAAGTGTAAAGAGCATCAATTGTGTGTTTTGTCGTGATGTACATTTTTTGTGTAGCGAGTTTTTTTTTTTTTTTTTTTTTTTTCCTATCTTTTACGGTTTAGCAGTTGAGCAAAATTCATCCAGAATAAAGAGGTCTTAAGAGGCTATTCCTAAAAAAATCGAGATATAAATTTTATTTGACATAACTAGCTTTAATATACGGGATTTTAATCAAAATCATTAGAGCCATTTTTAAGAAAATCAAAATTTTCGAAATTTGATCCATGTAAAGGATAGTTTTTAGTGGGGGGATTTTTTTTAAAAGTTTCGTGTCGCATCCTTGGAAGATACTAAACCTAAATACCAAGTTTGGTATTTAACAGTCTTTTCGTTTTGGGGCTATGCTGTCCACAGCCACACACACACACACACACACACACGGACCTTTTTTTTAAAATGCTTTTTTCGGACTCATGGGACCCCAAAACATATATTTCCGGTGAAATCTCGGTATCGAATTTTTGGGTGCATTACAATACCTTCTCTATCCCTATGTACATTGTACATATGGGGCTACAGAAAGTAAAAAGTGTGTGACAAATTGTGTGTTTCAGCGTAATCTACATATTTTGTGTAGTAAGCTTTTGTTTATCTCTTACGGTTTACTAGTTCTAAAAAAATCAGCAAACTGCGTCCAGAATAACGAGATTTTCAGAGGCTATTCCCAAAAAATTTACGATATACATTATATTTGTAAATATCTTTAACATACAGTATTTTAATCAAAACAGTCATATTTGAGAATATCAACATTTTCGCAATTTTTTCCATGTAAAGTGTAGTTTGGGATGGGGCGATTTTTCTCAAAATCTTCGTGTCGCATCTCTAGAAGATATTAAACTTGAATAATAAATTTGGTCTTTTACTGATTCTTCGTTTTTGAGTTATCGGGTTCACGGACACACGGCCCTTTCTCTACAGTTATTATTTTTTATTATTAATTATTATTATTATTCAGGGGATTCTAAAATATTTTTTCTGGTGAAATCTCGGTAGCTAATTTTTGGGTGGAATGCAATAGGTGCATTCTCTATACCCTATATAAATAGTACGTGTAGAGAAAGTAAAAATATATCGACCTACCACTTGAAAAGTATGTAAGGACTTGAAAATTCAGATAAAAAAATATTTCGGAAATAGTTAAGGTCAGAAAAAGATGTATTTAAAAAAAGTTGTGTTCTGTAACCATATCTATATTTTTTATAGAGTAAGACTTTATTTATCTCAAATGGTCAAATGATTTTAAAAAACTTGTTGAGCATAGAATGACTCGACTAGTTATTTGAAAAATGGAAAAGTATTTGCTACGCTATGCATTTTAATCAAATTCGTAAGAACCAGTTTGAAGAAAATAAAAAACAAGGACAATCATTCATGTAAAGGGTGGTTTGGAGAGATTTTATTAAAAATCTTCGTGTTATATCCTGGAAAATACAGAATTTAAATACCAAGCTACATATTTAAGCTATTTTTCCTTTGCGAGTTCTGATTTTTTCAAATACACATGCATAATTATACGAATTTTTAAAAATTATATCGGAAGCCTCAAATATAAAATTTCACTTTCGAATTTTCGGGTAGAATGCAATACTTCTGCTTACTGTATGTAGATGAATTATGAGAAACAAAACTAATGGTAGGTTCCCCTTTCATTACTTATTCGGCCGCGTTTTCATGCTTATTATTATTATTATTATTATTATTATTATTATTATTATTATTATTATTATTATTATTATTATTATTATTATTAGTAAGCAGTCTTGCTCGGTCCTTCTTCTTACCTGGCTTTAAACTGCGAATGCATCCAAGATAATGTTAAATGTCAAATATATTAAATTCAAGTGCGTCACGCAATGTCGACCATCTTGGACCATCTCAACAGCGGATTCTTCAATACAGAATTTCTAGTTCGCGTGTTGCTACATTGTGAGGGGGATCAACTCATCGCCCAAAGCGGAAGGGAAATTAGGTGAATTTGGCCCAGGAACCTTTTCTTTTAAGGTTAGGGATGCTTTTACGTAAAAATAATCATTAAACTGCATCAACGGCTTTACTTCTCTTCAGAAGAAAGCCAGGCTAAGGATTTTAAATTTCGAGAAATCGATTACCGTCCGCGCGATTTGAAACTTGGGTGTTAGGGTACCCATTAAACACTGAGGGCACCAAATGTCTAATCTATGAATAGGAAAAAATGTTCGCGATTACATTCATCTTCCTTTTGCCACATCCTGTCTGAATGATTACTTTTTCCAGTGTTGCAGGAGACAGTACATATTACTTGGTCTTCACTAAGCCCCATTATCTCCAGGACCTATACACACTACTGCTGGGTGCGGTGCATTCCCAGGTCACTCTATGTCCCTACACTCACAAGTCGTCGTCCGCCAGCTGCTCCCTCCTCATGCCGCCAAAAATCACCAGGAAAGCTGCGGTATCCTAGTTATCCACCGCACCTCTGGACAGGGTCTTCTTGACATGACACTGAATGGTTGTTTCCTTTTCGATGTTTTGATGGTGTGGTGTTCTTGGAGCTTCTGGACCCACCAGGCCAAGTGAGGGTGAAGTGGTCGCGCTAGAATGGCTGATCGTACAGGTATTTGTGAAAATGTTCCAACGCTTTACTAATGCAAGAGTCTCTCATTCGCTAACACAAATCTTTGCTGTCTTAAATAAAGTCTAGCTGAAGTTGGGTATTATCCGCTACTAGTACCCTCAGACCTGGGAGAAATTTTCTTCTACACTGGTGATGCTGACATCGGTTTCCACAATAAAACCCCCATTTGATTATGGAAATCCCAAGGCAGGCGCACTGCAGAGTGCCAACCTAATTGCCTCGAATACCCTGTGAGCCTTTTATGACCAGACGTAAGGCCGGTGTTTCCCTGTCAGACAAGTTGGAGACACCTCAGCCGAACCGGCTGTAGTAGCTGCATAATCACAAGAAAGGTCTTATTCTCGTTTATCTTGCGAGCGGGGCCAATACTTCACTGTCCCTAGCCACCAGTTTTGTGAAACTATGTGGTCCAAATAGTTCACCCTAGGCCAGTTGCCAGTGTCCGGATTACAAATCCAAAATGGAAAACCATTGATCACTGATTAGTACGTCCAGGGTGTCGTCAATCTGGGTAAAGGGAAGCAGTTCTTTCTAGTGACGGTATTCAGCTTCGTTTAGTCCATAGTCTCACAGTTCTTCCTCACCAAGACACAGGGGAGAACCAAGGGCTGTCAGATCCTTCAGTGGCTCCCCCTCATCTCCTCCAGCATGTCCGCACCACGGTTCCTCCTCCAAAGGAGCACGTCCATGTTGCCGCATAGGTCGGGCGTCTCCGGTATCAATGTGATACAGCACTCAGTCATCTCATTTCCATGATTGAAGACAGATTCTTATCGTCGAAGTAGATGTTGGACCTTAACTTGTGAAGAAGATCCTTCATTGTAACCCCAGGTGCTGTGAGGTGCTGGCAGATTTTCGTACGGTAACACCCTAGCAGCCGACTCGAAACTTCAATTAATTTCTGATGTACTGATTGGTGCCCAATAAATTCACCAACCGCATGGGCACTTTCTCCCGACAAGACACTAATGCCTGGGTAAGCATAAACTGTTCAGTGGTGTCCTACGGTCCAAAACCAGTTTCTTTAAACGTTGGCCACCCAGGTGTGCCTTCACTATCACGCCGCTTCCTATGGGCACAAATACCCGAACGTCAGCATCAATTTGCATATTCCTGCGGACTCCGAAGCAACGCCTCATCTCAGCCGATTCGCTTGACTGTCGTTTATTGGCTCCTGAGAGCCTGCTAAGCCATTATCACATCCTTAGTCAAACACACGAAAAAACACTCAGAGGTTCACCTGGTCCATCCAAGTGTCCCGCTCCAGCAGTGTTTCCTCCTCACGCAAGGAGTGGCAGATATTTTTAGTTAATGAGACTAACTGAATTTCGTGTCGGCAACACGTCAGGTCTGATTACAACTAGTCGCCCGATGAAATCATTAGTTAGCGAAACCGACTGAATTTTGTGTCTGTAGGTCCTTCTCCACGTCAGGTCTGATTACAGTAACTAGTCGCCCGATGAAATCATTAGTTAGCGAAACCGACTGAATTTTGTGTCTGTAGGTCCTTCTCCACGTCAGGTCTGATTACAGTAAACAACACACCTTTGTCTGAAAGTATCCGGCAAGCTATCCTTGTATCAAGCCGTCTACGATGAAGCTTTTGTGCATTCTTCTGCCTAAGTTACGCAGCGTCACTCTAGGGCTTGGGGATGACGGTCCCGACGTAACGTTGGCCAATAATTTCCCGCCTGCTGGTAGTTTGTTTGTTAACAGATTTTCAGTGGACGTCCTGGCTTATCACAGTCTCACTATACATCACTTGAAGGCCGTCGTCATTCTCTCTCCCCCTCTCTATAACAGTAAACACCCCAGATCTTCTAGATGGACACATATGTTATCTTTGCCGCCCCCATTCCCAACGCGCTGTTAGCGCGGTTACTTTGATAGTCACTGAGTATCAGATGCTAACTTATCTTGGTGCCATGCATCCCGTCAGCGAAGAAGTAGGCAGCTTCGTGGGACAGTACATTAGGGCTTTATTCTCTAGCTATTCAATTTCCGGGATCAACTCCTGCATCTGGCTGCTGCACCCTGGACTTGAGCTGACTGCGGTAAGCAGCAGCCAAAAGACGGATCCCGCACCGGTTCTCGAGCACCTCCCAGAACACTCCTGACATCAAGATTGCATTTAGTAAGTCTGCCGGCCGTCCCTGAATGCTGTATATTAGTTGTACGGCTTCTTTCTCTGCTGACCATTAATTGGAGATGGAGACAAATCTTCGATGGAAGACCTCGAAGGTTGACGCCCAGTCGTACTGGGGTGGCTTGACACCAGCAATTGTGTGGTGTTCTTACGTCTGGACATTTTAAGTCCTTAAGGCTTCTGTCAAGTATCTCTTCCACCATGGTGACAAGTTCGTTGGTGCTGTCGCAGTCTTTTTCCTCCACAACATTGAGTAATTTGACGACGTTCTCCAGGGCGTAAAGCCGTATGGTGGCGCAGTCCAGGGCTAAAGCGTTGATTGACCTAGTCTTCATTGTTCTGCCGAAATTTTTAATGTATTTCTCTGCGCCGGATAACCGTTCGTTGATTTTGCTATATATCTCCGTTTTTGTCTTATCGGATTCCATTTTCTCCTCCACCTTTTTCATTCTTATTTAATTTTCTGTTCCTTGTTCTCCATTCCCGACTCCATTCTGTTCCCATCTTCTCAATTTTGGAACTCATTCTCGTATCCATTTCCTTCTCTATATTCAGCGTTCCATGTTTCATTCTTGTTTTCAATTCCTCCATTCCAGATGCTATTGTTCTTAATTTTGGCTAATAATTGTGTCATGTTCTTCTGCATTGTGGTGCCCAATCCCGCCCCTGACACCAGTGTAATGCAATCTCTTTATTTCTGTTGATTGTTGTAATAGTTATAATATTGTTATTGTAATAGATATATTTTTTATTCAAGTTTGTAGCACAATTTTATGCTTCGTCGCTTCGACACTCTACATATTTGACGACTGCCCTCTGTAATTCAACTGCACTCTTGGAGTTCTCTATCCAAACTGGCCCACCTTTTTGCATCTCCTTCTAGAAGGTGTTCTTACACGCACGTGCGACAATGCGACGAGCTGTGCAAAGGAATCCACTGGCACATGAGCATAATTTCACGGTGTCAAGGCAAAGGAGCATCAATCTGGCGTGTAGTCACAGATTGTTTAAACTTTCAACATTTTAAACTTAAATAGTTAATAAGAAATCCTTTCTTCGAATAAACATTCTTGTATAATAGATAAGCTAACTTACCTGGCATATATCTTTTTAGATGTCTAAATCTAATATCTAAAATATTTAATGAGAAAATAGGTCATAATTACATTTAAAATTGGCGAGTTTTTAGGATTTCTAGATACTATAAACACTGCACAAACATTCGCATTTAGCACAATTAAAGTCTGTAAACTTACGACATAATAAACTGTTATATGATTACAGCGAAATGCAATGTTGAGGTTACACCAAAACAAAGAGGCTATTAAGCCACCTGAAAATTGAACTTCCAATAATTGCCTATAGACACGGTTGGAAAATATTATAAATGGGAGTAGAGAAATTGAAAATCTTAGAAATTACTTCTCGAAAGGAAACCTAACTTGTTCAGTCACAATAATCGTGAAACCGTTGATGATATTCCAGAATTGCGTGCAGATTTCAATTGATAGATCAGCTTAACCCGGTTTTCCTTATTGCGGAACGCGTTCTCTGAAATCTGTTAGGAACTATTATTGCATGATAGCATCTAATTCATCTTCTTGGAGTGGAGCGAGATTCAAGATTCGAATCTTAGAGCTCACGATAACACGAGAGCAGTATTGTGGAGAAGACAGAACTCTGTTTTGGTGATACAAGCATACCAATTTCGGTTGAGAAATAGAACTAGTAAATGAAAGGAGAACTACTTTATTTGTGAAAAAGTGAAACAACATACATTGGCATTTATGTATATTACACTTACATCAACACTACTTGAATATGACGTCAGCGCAGTGGCCCGAATCTGCATTTATGCATTGTTGAAGACGGTGTGGAAATGCCTCCATGGCACATCGCGCCATCTCCCGCGGAATGGCATTGATTTCCTAGCCGATGGTATCTTTCAATTCCTAATGGTTTGGAAACGGTGCGAGAATACTTTCAATTATCTCCACAGAAAATTATTATTCCGGAACTGTTAAATCTGGAGATTGAGACGGCCAAGTTAAATCTCCAAAGCGGGAAATCAGTCGATTGGGGAACACTCGGAGAAAACCATGGTTTGAAATGCAGTATGTGGTATAGCGCCATGCTCAACAGTCGTTCGCAGAGTTCTGACTCGACACAATTTTGCAAATTTCAACATGGTGGTCAGAATTTACAGTTAGTGCGTGAAAAATATGGGCCAATAATCCAACATATTCCAATTGCACAGCACACTAACACATCCTGGCTCATAAACTATGCGAAGATTTTGGTTTTGTTTTTCTCAAATTCTGTGAAGAACAGCTCGCTTCATCCGAGTTGAACAGTTGGTTAAACAGCCATCTGTGCCAGTGTTGATACAGGCGAAGCTGCGTTTCAGTTAGGGAGCGCGTAACAATGAAAGCTTCTACGGCTGTCTCTATGAGCCAACAATCCATGGCGGACCAATTGCGAACATTGTAGCCGTATAATCATGACTGATTCATGCGCATGCGCACCTCAAGTTGAACAGGAATGCCAAGTAAAATTGGTAGATGCATTACGCGCGACCCTGTATGACCAATATGTTTTACTTTCCTCTTTTAATTTCGCTGTGTGGGAACATTGTGGCTCCACGAAGTACTTGCTATTAGCTGTCATTTTCTCTCTGGTTGTGGTAGTTTGAAATTGTGTAACATTAAAATGAGTTTAAAATATATTAAAACCGGCACAATAATAAAAGCCTAGTTTTGCATTACGCCAATGTAATAACGTAACCAAGTGATGTCGAATTCAATACAAATAATTGAAAGTTTTTTTTTTTTTTTTTTTAAATTATTGGTGATTTGTAATGTGCACACTGGTCCTTCCCACACTCTCCCCTTTCTTAAAAGCAAAAAGCTGACAGTTTCCAAAATATTCAACAAAATAGGTTTTACAGTATCTGATGTGTTACATTCATATGACTTTCTCTACCTGTCCAGTAAATAAAAATATTTGTTTATCTACATCATACTAATCGAGCTCAACATTAGCAGAAAACGTCTTATTACTTGCCTCTTTGTAACTAGAAGGAAAATAACGAAATACACTAGCTTAAAGTGACAGTCAAATCCTGGTTGCTAGATTGTTGAAATTCGTTTCTCTTTGCATGGCCAGAACGAAAAGAAAGAAACCGAAATAGCATATTCCTGTTAGACAAGAATTTAAGTGTTTTGGATTGAAACCAACAACAAACTGATTATACCGTCTACGAATGTTTTTATCACTAGGAGGATCACAACCGAACTTACTACCGAACGCACGTTGCACAGTAACTACAGATTCGGTCTTTGCAAAATGCAAAACACAAAACGCTTTCTGTTTACTAATCGCAATCTTTGCTACTACCGCTGTCTAGCGGATTGCGGCAGAAACATTGCACGCACATGCGCACTTGTGCCAACAAACAAAACTGTTTGACTTGCTTTTTCATTTGACATATCATTTATAACTGTAAGTTGAATGTAATAAATATCATAAAGAGTTAAAACCCCGATATTCATTTATGTACACCCTTTATCTTTCATCAATTTTGCAGCAGTTGGTGACTTTTTTGTTAATGCAGCGATGTGTATTACCAAGGAAGGAACAAAATTATGATGATATATTGGGTATAAAATACGTTTTGAAAAAAAATATCTGTTAGAATTTATAACAATTAACCCAGGTGGACAAAATAAAATCTATTTCATAAGTGAATGTGATTAAAGTGTTGAACGTGAAGGTGGGAATTTTGGGAAATACTATAACCCGACCCAGGTTTTCTGGTGTTAGTGTTCCCATTACCTTTGCGCTTGGTGGACAATTAAAGGACCCTCACCCTGTCCTCCCAGCGACAATGGAACCCGGGTCAACCCCCAGAGATGGGTGTGCTACTATTGTTGAATATATATCAAAATATGGATGTAGAAAGCAACACATCAGATTTTTACTCTCTCTACACGTACTATGCAGATAGTGTATAGAGAAGGTTTTATACTGCACCCAAAAATTCAATACCGAGATTTTATCGAAAATATATTTAGAAACCCCTAATTACAAAAACAAAAAAAAAACAAAAAAAAAAAAAACCGTTTAGAAAAATGTCTATCTATATGTGTCCGGTCAGCATACCTCAAAAACGAAAAGTCCGTTAGATACCAAACTTGGTATTTAAGTTTGGTATCTTCTAAGGATGCGACACGAAGATTTCAAGAATATCCCCTCATGCCAAACTACCCTTTACATGGGAAACAAATTCGGAAGTGTTGATTTTCTCAAAAAATGCTGTAAAGCTTTTGATTAAAAGATATTTAAACATTTACATGAAAAATAAAATGTGTATCTTGAATTTTCTGGGAATAGCCTCTGAAGACCTCTTTATTCTGGGTGATTTTACTGAATGTTGCGGTAAACCGTAAGACATTGACAAAAGCTTATCAAATAAAAAATCTAGATGTCGATAAAAGATACAATTTATTTCATATGCATTTTTTCGTAGAGTTGACAGTTTTTGAGATATTCCTGTTCCCGATTTCGTTTTAAAATACTTACTTTTCTCCTAGCCACGAAAAGAAACGAATTTCAGTCCCATAGATACTACATTTTAAAATATTTGACTGTCGGTTTAGTCTAGTGTATTCCTTTAGTTCCCTTCTACTTATAAGGAACCAAGTAATAAGAACATTCTGCTAATGTTTTAGCATTAAATAGAAGAAGCTTATTAACAATAATTTGTTACAGCTCTGTAGAGAAAGTCATATGAATGGAACACATGGGATTGTTTTTAAGATGGTATATGGTGCCTGTGTTAAAATGGAGTAGCACTCGATTTTCAGAGAGTATTTTATGACAAGCATAGAATTCAATTTGGTCTCTCTGGGTTTCTCGCTTTCTTCGTAGCAGAAGAAAGTTTCACTTCTGTATTGACAGGGAGCGGTTCATATAGATGGCGATATTTCCGCTTTACGTTTAAGTGAGCATTGAATCTGCCATATTGCTGATCGAAAGCCAGCGCTCAGACGATACAACTCTTCCTTAAATCCCAGAGAGCTTTAGCTTTCATCTGCATCAAGAGATTCTTACTAGTATTATATTTCTATTTCTCTCTGACCTATTTTGGTTGTGAGCATCTCTTACTTCCATTACTAGATTAAAGACTAACGTTTGTTTAGAGATTATGCAGTATTGTTACATTAAAGCTGAACATTCGAGAGAACATTTTTCTCGCGTTAAAAACAAGCGGGATGACTCAAGCGGGTTCGTTTCGGTTTTTTCCGTCGGTTGTCCCGGTTCGTCGAGCAAATAGGTTCGTTATTACCCGTTTCAGAATGAATGATGAATGACGGCCAGGAGTGAAAGCTTACAAAAAAGATAAGGGGTATTACGTCATCACTCCCGGTGCATGTTCTGTACAGTGTGCAATACTGGAATGCAGCAGTTGAGTCTCTTAGTGGACGGGTTACATCAAGTCAAAACGCAAACAACCGCGCGTAGTCATACGCTTACAAAGTGGAAAATTAATATTCATTAGTGATAAAGAAAGTAGAAAGTTTAACCTGTTGTGGGTCGTTTAGTTTATTGTTGTTTACGTACGCTGTGCTGATGTTGTGATGGTCAGACTGTACTGCTCTATAGTCCAGCTTTCTCTGACCGCTCTAAACCGTGCTCCACCTTCCCTAACAAATGCATTCTTTCACCCATTTTTCGGTGCGCTATTTCCTGTTCACATCTTTTCCCAGTCATCTCTTTCAGAGTTGAAAGATGTGGCGACGTTGTTCGGCAGGTTGTGGCTGGATGGGCAAAAGTTTATCCCATCGTCGGTACCGGCCTTCAGCTCCTTCTGGGCAACTGCCGGAGATTCGTGAGCAGGCACCGAGCGGCAGAGGAAACTGTTACGTAGCCTGTCCATGTTTGCGCCCGTCGTCATCCGGATCTGGTCTCCCCTGGGCTCTTCCCCTCATCCCTTCCTCCAAGGGTCGAGTAGAAGGAGCTACGTTCACTGTCCTGATCCCGTCCCTGCGCATTTCTAATAAATTTCCTGTTACAAAGCGTTTACATTAATCCACCTCTTTAATTTGTAAAACTCCCGAGTAAACTCATAAATAGTTAAACTATGAATCCTGGGATTTAAAGTAAGCATGAAGTTACAAGTCCGTAAGTTATATCCACACAAAATTAATTTCAGATCTTGTGCCTTGCCGGGGAGAATTTATGTCAGTTGAAGAATTTAATGAACGAGACGGCAGATTTGCTATAGTGTTAACGCCTGTTTTTACTACTAGTGGCACCGCAGGCGATGACACTGATGATACATGAAATGAAGGTGGAATGCATTGGCGGGGGAAACTGGAGAAAACTTGCTCTTCATCACAAATCTCACACGCGGGATCGAACCCGGGCCGTCTAGCCTCTTGGCTACGGCGCGGTCGAGCCGAAAGTTGTTATTGGTTAAAAAGCAATACGAGGAAAACTGGAAGACGTGTTGAAAAATTCAATGCTATGCCGGCATGTTGGCATGGTAGCTAACCGGCTAGAGACCGGGAGATCCGTGGTTCAAACCCCGGCTATGGCATTGCATTTTTCAGTCTGACTCTACCTATGCAACTCCTGTCTTGTGTGAAAAAGCAATTAAAATCAATTCATAGTTACTTTTGAATGCAGGTTTATATTTTGGCATTGTTGTGCGGGATTCCATTAATTGTTGAGTGTCGGTTTTACCTCGAAACATCAAAGGGGTGCTCATTGACCGCTGTGGACGGATCACATGGTACAACTCCCCAGCCACCTTTGAGAATTCATTACGAGTACCACAAACCAGTACCATGTTATGTGCAACACATTCGGCTTGCTAAAACACAACCCCTCTCTCCCTTGCTCACAATTAACAATACCATACTCTGCTTGCGGAATGAAGGAGCGGCATTTCGATGGTGCAGGGAATCCTTTGTAAAGCCGAATTTCGGGTTCCTCGCATTTGCCGAGTTTCTGACACCAATTCAACGTACACATTTTAAACCAATACTTCTTTCTTCTAATACACTCAATTTTCAATTTTAATCTACGTTAGATATTGTATAAAAAATCTAATGTGTTCCATTCTCTCGACTTTCTATACATCTATGCAATAAATTATTGTTAGAAAGTTTATTCTTCTATTTACTTAATGCTAATGAAGAAAAAATTAGCAGAAAGGCTCTTATTGGTTGCTTCCTTATAAATAGACAGGAAATAAAGGAGTAGCATAGGCTAAAGCAAGTTGGTAAAAAAAATGTGTCTTCCTCTTAAAATGAACAGGGGCTAAGATATTTGTTCTAATTCTTGCAGATATTTATATACCTGCAGCCATCTTATCTATAAACCGGAAATTCAAATGTTTAGGGTCTCAGGGTATATGTTTCTTACTCTGTGAGAAAACCTAAATGATGTTTAATGTTCAGGAAATATTCCTCATCACTATTTAGTGTTACCATACAAAGTAAAACCTTTGTGTTTCTTCGCATAATCACTCTTTTTCTCGCATTTATATAAATACATGGCGTAAGTATAAAATGCATTTGAGAACAAGTTGTTGGAGAGTCTTATTTATTTTCCATCCTATCTTAGTTTAAACATTTAAAATACTCTGTGCTTGTGTATTTATGCACCTTGTGTATTAGGCACCAGCTATTTGGGTAAGTTTGTATATGCTTGCATACCTATGGCCTACTCTTTTTTTTTTTTTTATTGTTTCATTTATATAGACCCCTTTAACATCTAAGGTCATATCGGGGGCTTTGCACTTGAAACAACCCCCGACTGTAGGTTATTTTACGTTTGGTTTAAATCATTTTAGTTTCCTCAAACACACACACACACCAACACACACACACACACACACACACATTCAATTTCACATACATACTTCCAGACTCTGTGGGGGATAGGGAATAATTCTGGTTAAAGAAAAAGTCCCCGCCCCAGCCGGGAATCGAACCCGGGATCTCCGGCTGACTCTTTTGATTTAAAGAAGACATATGAAAACGTCAAGTTTTTGTATATGTAGATTTGAGATTATTGGACCATTACTTGGTTAGCAGGCTGGTTTCACCGAATACCCTTTAAGGTCACGACGGAGGCTTTGCACTAGAAACAATTCATCTGTAGGTTCTTTACGTTGTTTTTATATAGTTTTATTTTCCTCAATTCACACACATTCTCTCTCGCGTACATACTTCCCCTCTGTGGTGGTTAAAGAAAAATGCCCCGCCCTAGCCGGGAATCAAACCCGGGAAGAGAAGTCAGCTCGCTGATCACTCGACCATGGAGGTACCCTTGTTTCTTAGGTCCGAACACTGGGAAAGTGACCAGTGACCACAAATGACTAATTTAATGCCGGGCGAAAAAAAAAAGCGATCATCTTATTGATCCCCCAAAAGTATTGTTGCCACGTCTACAGGCAAATTTAGGTTTAATGAAACAATTTGTGAAAACTCTAATAAAGACAACTAAATGCTTTAAATACCTGTATGCTACAGTTCCTATAGAAAATGAGAGCTGGTGTATTCGTGAGCCCACGAATTCGAAAACTGAGGATGGGCAGTTCAGTTCGAGAACACTACGACATGAGGAGTAAAGGATACCTGAAAATTTCAGAAATATTGTTTTCAGTTTCCTTGGAAATAAAAGAGACACAACTTATGTTAACATAGTGAAAGTTTCAAACAGACTGGTTGCAGCACGAGTGTCAAAGCACGTTCCAATCTAGGAGACTTTAGTGAAGAACAGGGAGAAGGATTTCACCAGGATATAAAAAATATGGAAATGAGGTATCAAGGGAAGAGTGATGGCTGGATGTTAAAAAGGGACTGCTCTGAACAACATGCCACAAGGTCAAAAAGGAGAACATTTCAAATATTCAGCAAAGGTTATGTGTGCGCTTATAATTATTATTAAGTAATGATTCATTGGTGACAAATAAAACATGACCAAGCTTTACACACAAAATTCTTGTTGAAAGTAATTTTTATTACGTTTCACAAAATAATAATTTCCATTTCTAGTTAAATAGATCAATATTTTAAAAACCTCACATGATGCGAAAAATGGAGATCGTTTTCGAATTCAACATAAAAAATAAGTTTAGAATCACTTATATTTAAAACAAACAAAAAGGTTTTCAAATGCAGAACGGTGTTAAGCATGCCAATTTTATGATCTTTTTGATTGTTATTAGATTTAGTTTTATGCTCATAAAGCATCGCATACTTCCCAAATACAAAAGGACCCTCTGAACATACACTGATTTTAAATATTAAGAAGAATAATTGGTATAAAATACATATGAAAATACTAGATAGCAGGGCAAAGATCTTTCAGAATCCAAAAGGAGAAGAGCACACAAGCTTTCATAAGAGATTCTTCATTTGATAGATCTGCACCAGGCATTTAGCCGCGTAAGAGAAATTAAGAGAAGATTAGCAACAAATGGCTATGGGTCAGCTGCTTAGATGACTATCTGATCCCAAAACACCGAGTTCAAACCAGTCCACACCGGTGGTTAAGTTTTCTATTGTCAGTAAATTTAAGGGTTCTTAAAAAAAAACTCCAGCGGGACAAAATTCCGACTAATCGGCGGCGAGGACATAATCCTGACAATTGTTATCATCGTTACCATACAAGAAATGAATAATAATTAATAACGACAATCATGAAATAATAATATCCAAAAAATAAAATGATAACATTATACAAAACATAATAAAATAATGATAATAAAGAAATAATAAAATAATAATACTACTAATAATAAATTAATATCCAGGGCATTCAACATGAGCGTTACAGCTTTTACAGAAATACGCATCTACTCATTGACACTGGAAACAACAGACTCAGAAAATGTTAACTAAATTGGGGCTCAAATAAAGATGTAGGCTAATATCTAAAGTTTTAAATAAACCAGACAATATTTAAGAAAGGAACCTGGAATCCAGCAGTCATGAGTGAAGTGTCTCAACTCCCAACTGTTTGCGGACCAATCACACACGGGCTATTAATTCAGTTATTTGGTTTTAAAATTGGCGTTAGAGACCAAAATACTGCACAAGGCAAAACAACCTATTATATCGAGAACTGTGATAAAGTACAATCTTGAAAATTTTGTGTTACATCTTCAGAACATAATAAACTTAAATACAAAGTTTAGTGTATCACATTTTATTTTTGAGTCATGCTGTTTTCCAAACAACAGACAAGACAAACAGCAGACAATTCTTACCAAAAGTAGTGTAATATTTATGATTAATTTAAACAAAAGAACGAATTAAAAAAAAAATCTGTCAATTTAATATTCTCTCTCTCTCTCTAAAAAAAAAAAAAAAAAAAAAAAAAAAAAAAAAAAAAAAAAAAAAAAAAGAAAGGCAGTTATAAGTTTTTCAGGTGTCCTCAAAGTTATTTATCCCTTTCAAAACCAGCAATCAATTTGTTTTGATGCAATGCAGTCTTGTCTATAATAAAGGTAATAAAGAAAGACCGTGGGCCATCCAGAAAGTGACAGACGACTTGACATAACTAAACAATAACGAAAGTTATCAACACCAAACTTTATTTACAAAGTTACAATACCTTACTCTATTTCTCAACGCAATCTCCATTTTTTCAAGGCATTTACTGTCGTTGTAGCAGTTTTTCAATGCCGATGTTATACCTTTCTACCGAAAAAGAACTTATTCGTTTTTCTGAATGCATAAATTGTTCCGACAAGAGAGCTGTATAGCCAAATAACGCAAGTGTATGGTGATAATGCAATGAACGAATCTTCAGTGAGGAAAAAGCCCATAATTTACGAGTAATCAAGGATGAACCAGTGTTTACGAAAAAGACCGGAGTGGGAGTTGATCAATCGTTATGGAGGAATTAAAAGCAAATGATAAAAGAATTAAGAAAAAACCGGTGTTTCACTTTGGACACCGTACATAATTTTATAGATGTAAAAGCTTTCCCAGCCATGAAGGCCTCAAAGTGTGTGACATCTTGGCTCATTTCTGTAACGGTGTAAGAGTATAAAATCTGTGTTGAAAAACCGGTACCACGTGACAAACACCTTGATAGCAATGACGATTACGTTGAAAAATAGAGTAAGGTACTGTAACTTTGTAATAAAGTTTTTGTTGGAAGCTTTCGTCATTATTTAGTTATACCAAATCGTCTGTCACCTTCTGGATGGCCCTGGTAAAACCGCACGAAAGCTTTGCATACCGGAGAAGAAACTAAAGGACGGTACTGCAACCAGAAGGTTTTAATAAGAAGGAAACGAGAAGTTGAAATAATGGGAGACAAAACCCATAACAGTCATACTAGGATTATGAATTTACAAGAAAATAGGGGGATGCGAAAGAGCTTTCGAACGTTACATCCCGAATAGAAGGGGAACAGTTGTCTTGGTATTCTTTATGCGACTAAGGGGTAGTAAGAAAGAAAGGGGATGTAAAGCTGGGAGAATTACTCTTTTATAGCTACATGCAGATGTAAGGCCTTTGACAACAGCAATGATCGCAATGGAAGGGAAAATAAAACCTCACATGACAAAAAAACTTGACTTTCTCTACATTTCTGTAACAAATTATTGTTAATAAACTTATTCTTCTATTTACTTCATGCTAATAGAGATAAACATTAGCGGAAATGTAACTAGAAGGGAACTAAGGGAATACACTAGGCTAAACCGCCAGTTAAATGTTTTAAAATGTGGTTGCTATGGGGTTCAATCCCATTTCTTTGCGTGACAAAGAATTGGCAAGTTTCCGTATGAGAAAAGTTTAAGTATTTTAAAACTGAAACCAATAAAAAGGAATATTTCGAAAACGGTCAACTCCACCAAAAAAAGGTTTCGTTGCGTTATCAGCTTACTCTCCTTACTTACAAGACAATGCCTAGGATTCAGAAGCCTGTCGGGAAGCCAACGGTACGAAACGACATAATTTGTCTATAAATATTGAGAGCTGTATAAAAAGCAGTGTATGACACACGTGTTAAAATTGTTTTATAAGATTATATTCTCGGCCCAAGGCCCCTTTTCGCAAGCTTTCTATTCACAATATAAAACACCATTTTTACTTTCTCTACACACACTATGTATATAGTATACAGAGAAGGTATTGTATTGTACCCAAAAATTCGATACCAAGATTTCACCACAAATATGTTTTGAGACCCCCTAATGAAAAAAAATGAACAATTTAGAAAAATGTCCTTGTGTAGGTATGTGTGTCTGTGGGCAGATAGCTCCGTTAAATACAAAACTTGGTATTTCAGTTTGTTATCTTTCAGGGACGTGACACGAACATTTTCAAGAAAGTCCTACCACCTTCAACTACCCTTTACATGGAAAAATTTTTGAAACATTTAATTTTCTCAAAAATTTCTGTAACGATTTTGATTAGAATATCGTATATTAAAGATGTTTACATGGTAAATAATATGTATATCCTGAATTTTCTGGTAATGGACACTGAAGATGAATCTAGATGCATTTTGCGGAATTTTGCATAACCGGCAAGCCGTAAGATATACATAAAATCTTATTTAACAGGAAATCTAGAGCTCGTATAGACACATAATTTATGTCACATACATTTTTTCGTGGAGCTGGTGGTTTTTAAGGTATTCTTTCTCATTGGCTTCAGTTTTAAAATACACTTTTCTCATACAGGAATTTGTCAATTTCTGCCATACAAACTAAGGAACTTTGATCACATAGCAACCGGCTTTTAAAAAAACTTGACTATTGCTTTAGCCTAAAGCATGCCCTTATTTCCGTTCTACTTGCAAGAAAGCAAGCAGTAAGTCCAGGCGTTTTAACAATAATTTGTTGCAGAGGTAGAGAAAGTCATGTGAATGGAACATCAGATTTTTACGATTTTTATCATAAATAACATTTCTGGTAATCTTCTGCCTGCTGCATGCAGAAATAAAATGAGGGCCACAGATTTATAAACTAGCAGTGCATTTGGAGAGAATGTTAGAAGCACAAAAATTCCGGGACAGGTATCCTGTAGGATGTACCTACTGCAATTTACAAATTATGAAAGTTCTGGTCGCGCTATGACCTTTGCCGTGTTACATTGTCTGTTGTATGGCACTAGTGGTTTGGAGTTGCGCCCGCCCGTTCCCTCTTCTAAGTGCATCATAATAGCATTATACAAAAGGGCAACACAGCGTTTGCATGACCAACACACATTCTCTTCGCTTTCAACAACAATAAAATTTGGTCTGAGCTATGGCATTTGTAGGTAGACACTACGTTATTGCCCTCGCCGGTATATCACATTATTTACAGATTCTAACAAAAGATATTGGCATTTTGGAAACTATTCCATTATAATCATTGTACATTTGTAACTGTTGCTTCAAACATGCATTAGAACATCCAAGAAATTACGCCCGTAGCATCGACAAAACTGTGTTTAGTAACCGTCATATCTTATTAGACAGCAGTTAAAGTTTCAGCTATATCTATCACATGGTTTCATTGCCATATGCGATTGAATCAACAATCTTGTACTCATTTAAAATATGGAAAGAAAATGAGTTTTGTGCTGTGATTATACACTTCTATTTAAATGGCTTAATACCGAAACAGGAAAAGCCGAGTTTGATGAACTTCATGGCATATTTGCGCCTGAGTTTGCAACAATTTACAATTAGATACATGATTTTAAACGTGGCCGTACATGCATAATAATGAACACGTTCCGGACGTTCAGTAGAAGTGACTTCCTCCAAAACAAAATCCCTGCACCCCCCTATACCCTTTTTTAAATGGGAAAAAATCGAAAAATGTTGAGTTTCTGGCTCTGAAGATTTTGAATAAAATCTCTTATATTTAAAACGCTTCTGAAAACTTCAATAAATACCTGACGATAAATACCTAGATAGCAATGATGATTACTAGGGTGGTTTGTAAAGTTCTCGGCCTGCTGGTGAAAAACGACAGTTCATGCTTTCAAAGTAGTTTTATTTTTTAACATTAGCTCCTCTAATATCAATACATTTTGTCCAGCGGTGTTCCAATGCCATTATCCCCTCTCTGTAGTGTACCTCTGCAACACCCCAGCAAAGTACCTATTTACAGCCGCAATTGCTACATTGGACGAAAGGCTCCTACCAGCGAGGAATTTCTTCAGTTTTTGAAACAGATGGAAGTCCGAGGGAGCCAAATCTCCGGAATAGGGTGGATGTTCCAGCACCTCATAATGCAGATCTCTCAATTTCCCCAATGCCAAAACACTTTTGTGGGCAGGTGTATTGTCCTGATGGAAAACAATTCTTTTTCTTTTTTAACCCGAATGCTCGCATTCAGTTTGGTTAGCAGTTGAGAGTAGTGTTCTCCAGTAATGGTTTTACCTTTTTCGAGATAGTCAATTAACAATATTCCTTTGGCAACTTTCCCGCCTTCTTTGGAGCTCAAGAACCAGAACCTGTCCACTGCCTCGACTGCTGCTTGAATTCAGGTGTGTAGTGGTGAATTCATGTTTCATCCCTTGTGATGTATCGGCGCAAAAAGTCACTTCTGTTCTTCTGAAAATGCGCCAAGCACTTTTCACAAAGTGTCGCGCGAATGCGTTTGTTAAGCACAGTGAGGATACGCGGCACCGATCTTGCGCAAAGCTTTTTCATGTTTAATTTCTGATGCAAGATGTGACCAAATACGTTCCTTTGAAATTTCAAGAGCATTAGCAACTTCTCGCACCTTTGTACGCCGATCTTCCAAAATCATGTCATGCACTTTTTCAGTGATTTCCGGTGTGGGCGCGACTTCGCGTGGATCGTCTTGGACGCTTTCACGTAATAAGTAGTAAGTTTTTGTATATCTCTCACGGTTTGCCAGTTATACAAAAGTTATCCAGAATGGAGAGTTCTTCAGAGGCTACTCCCAGAAAATTTAAGATATACATCTGTTGTCATATCTGATACATAAGGTACTTTAATTAAAATTGTTTGAGCCATGTTTTTTAGAAAAAACAAAATTTTCGAAAACTTTTCCATGTAAAGGGTAGTTTGGTGTGGGGCGATTTTATTGAAAATCTTCGTATCGCATTCTTGGAAGATAAACTTAAATACCAAGTTTGGTATTTAACGGTCTTTTCGTTTTTTGATCTATAGTGTCCACACACACACACACACACACACACATAAATACATTTTATTTCTAAAATCTTGTGTTTCTGGACTCAGGGATTCCCAAAACATGTATTTCCGGTGAAATTTCGGTAGGTATCGAATTTTGTATCCAATACATTATCTTCTCTTACACTGCACATATTACGTGTAGATAAAGTAAAAAGTGTATGAAATATCAACAATAAAGTGAAGTGGCATTTACAGAAGAGGTAGGAATCTCCGCCATATACAGGGACACATTCATGAATGGTTCTATTTTGATAGCAGACAGCACAAATGACACTTGAGGTAAGTGCGATTTCTGCAGTGCTATTTTTAACTATATGTTGCCTGCCCTGCATGGCGTGTTTACATTGCAGCCTTGTAAACAACTCTGTTCGCTTCTCGTGCTCAAGGAAAAAACTTAATATTTACAAACAATTCAGAGTGCATCTCGCAACCATATTCATTTGCGGACCCGTGTTTACTTGAAGCTTTTGTTTCTATTGTCCTTTTCAATTTGCGCCACAAATTGCTATACATTCCGTATATCAAACATTAAAATGCAGCCCATGATTTCACGGGATCCACCTTACATAGCAGTAGTATTTATTAAGTTAAAATAATACAAATTTTGAGTCGCACAGTCGCATGGGTTGGGTGACCCTACATGTTGCCTAAAAATACTTGCATTTAAAGTATTGCCTACCTATCTATTTTACATACTTTAACAACACTGGAAACACACATACACGCGCGATACAACAGAACAGATCAATAAAAGAAAACATATTGATGTCACACTTGCACTCATAACTACACCCTCACATACTATATATTGGATCACTCAAACAACAGATATGTCAATACAATGGTTACACAAATATTTTCTCTTTCACTGCACGTATGCGCCCAGGCTTTGCCAGTTTTGGCTGTTTAGATCAAGTACCAGCATGTCCTCCGTCTGTTTGAAGCAAAAAAACTTCCGGCAATAATGTTTTACCCAACATATTCACGCAATCTACCAACTTGCGTGTCCAGTATTCCTGATCCCCAAACAGTGTGCAAATCCTCCTATTAGCTTCATCAAGTACCTTATGAGCTTTTCACACTCCCAACCTGAGCCATTTTCAAGAAAATACCCCACTTTAAACTATCCTGTTCAGAAAAATAACTAGCTATTGCTCTTAAGATATTTCCATGACAAATGAAATGTATATCTAGAATTTTCTGGGAATAGCCTCTGAAGATGATCTTTACTTAACTGATAAGAGACAAATTATAGACATATTATATATAATGTGTACATATATATTATTGTGTGTATTAAATGCTTTGTGGAGTTAACACCTTCTAAAATATTCTTTGTTGTTTTGAATATTTACTCTTCAAAACTGACAAGTTGTTATTCGTCCCCCCACCCCATCCTAGTCATGAAAGGAAAACGCAATTTAAAACCACGTCATTAAGCGAAGAACTTTTAAATTATTTAATTATCGGTTTTATTTAATCGTTTCCCTTATTTCCTTTGTAACTATTCAGATATATTTAATATAACCATTGTTGCTGATGTTATGTCTCTATTAGAATGCATTAATAGAAAAATGAGTTTTTTTTAAGGATATTTTGCTATAGAGAAATTCATGAGAACGTAAGCAGTTAGATTGAGAAAGGAGAGGAACGACGCGGTGACTAAAACATTTCCTTGCAATCTTTCGCTACGCAACGTGAGGCACAACTTAACTTTATGATAGGATGCGCGTCTTTTTCACAGTCAACATATCTTGAATTCGAATGTATAAGATTTTCATCTGATTTTCCCTTTATCCTTACTATGTGAATGCCCAGTAACCAAGGTTCATTTCAACCATTGCCGTAATCATTATTCATGATGCAAGTGCTAAAATTGTGTTTTTGTTGTTTTGAATTCTTTCATTTATATAGCCCCCTTTAACATATAAGGTCTAAAGGCTTTGCATTAGAAACAACTCTGTTCTGTAGGTCTTTTACGGTGGGTTTAAATCGTTTTATTTTCCTCAAACACACACACACACACACACTCACATACATACTTCCATACTATGTGAGGGATAGGGAATAATTCTAGTTAAGAAAAATTCCCCGCCCCAGCCGGGAATCGAAACCGTGAGAAGTCAGCTCGGTGACCACTCGACCATGGAGGCAGTCTAATGATGTTTTATATTCAAGTAGGAAGCTTAATTTTAACTCCTGTGTCATACACTATTTTCTAAACAGTTCTCAATTTTATAGACATACTGTAATTATAAATAGTTTTACTTATTTCAGGAAGTTCATGCCTAATGGTCTGCGATATTGAGTTGCCTTGCTTAGCATCAGTGCTGACAACATGACTTACTCGTACAGAACGAAAACATTCTATACAACGGAGGGAGTGTAACAGTTGTAGTTTTGCTCTCTCCGCTGCTTGCATAATTCCGTAAGGTTCAGCAGATTCCATGTTCACGATATTCAAATCATCCGTCATTTTGTGGAGCGATACGAGCTTTCAGAGTCATACACTACTTGACTCAGACCGTGGATTTATAAACCAAAGTTGGCTACATTGGAGTGTTATTATTTTATAACACTGAGTGACAGAATTTTCTACTTTTAACACTACTGACATCTGGTAAAAGACTTACTTTTAGCATCAAATGTTTAAAAAGCTTATTTTTAGAAAACGGTACATTCCGTGAGTGTCTCTATTAGCATCACTCAATAAACGATGTTGAATAAATATCAAAACTTTATGTATCAGATCAGCACCTTCCAAAATATGACTATTTTCAAGAAATTTTCTAAAATATAATTTATCCCTACGTGGAACTTTTTCAAAATTATTAACTACTCAAAAAGTTACTAAATATTTTTATTAAAATATTATATATTTTGGGTATTGCGACAGTTCTGTCTTTGAAGAGATTCTCACGTTGCTTTGGTATGCGTAAACACCGCGGAAGAACAGGAGACGGAACGTGACACATCGACATGTGGTAAACTCGAGATTTGTTTAGAAGTGTCCAGTATCTTCGCCAAGTTTCCAGAAAGTTCCATGAAATCATTTTCTACATGTAAAAAAAGAGGAAGAAGTGCAGGGTTGTGTTGTGAATTGTACTGAGTCGTGAGTGACAGGAATGCCGCTGTAAACTGTCATTTGTCTAACATTAGGTGAATTATTTGGAGCAGTGATTTAAAGACTATTTGTAACTAATTGTCGAGTCAAAGATATTGTTACAATATTTAACACGAAAAATAAAATGCGTATTTTGAATTTATACGGAATAGTCCTATAAAGTCATCTTCCTATGGAAGGAATTTTATATAAGTGGTAAACCACGGCATAGAAGGAAACAGGCTACGTGGGTCTAGTAGATGTTTTGAAAACAATTTAAGTGTTTTTTATGGCGTCAGCTATTTCCGAATATACGTTATTAGTTTTGAGTTTTTAATAATATGTCTCTTAAAGTGTTGTCGCCATTCAGTTGTTTCTCGCATTGTCATGAAAATAGCATGAACACCATGTACCTAACCATAAGTTATAATTTGATTGTTTTGTCACCCTCCGTGGTGTAATGGTTACCGCACTAACTTCATATATCCGAGGCAATGGGTTCACCGCCGGCGTAAAAACCCTTAGCATGACTTCCTTCAGAAGGGAAGTAAAGCCGTTAGTGCTGCGTCGTACATTTACGGCACGTAAAACCACCTCAAGCCTGTAAAAGAGGCCTCTGAGCAAAATTAAGCGGTGTTTCACATTCTCAGCGTCCATAATTAAAACTCCGTTTCATCCTTGATTGCCGGTTCAGTTTCCTGCATCTCCTTTGTATCCATAACGAAATGTGTAATCAAACAATTTGTGTAAATATTTATTTTAATTAAGCTCGTATGTAAAATACGCTTCCAAATGCTGGTCTGTAGAAGCTAAAAATAAATAAGTAAAGATGAGGTAGAGAAAGTAGTGTGACTATAATACACAGACATATATATACAGGGTGATAATGAAGTATACCGAAATGTTTTCACAGAAATTGTAGATTACTTAAATAAGTAATTTGAGATAGGAGATTTACGGTATGTTTATTGAAATTTCGAAGTAACGGCTATAAGTTTCTGAAGTGCCAGTACGCCACGTATCGCGGCACTTCGTCTGGAATAAAAAAATAATAATAAAACACGTTTACTCTATGACAGGAATCGAACTTATGACCTATGGGATAGCAGCTTCCCGCGTTACGCATTAAGCCACCAGAACATTTGATAAACGAGTAGGTACATAACTCAAGAACGTAGTTGATGAATACTCAGTGTTCGAGATTTTACAGATTTTTGCGACATTAAACCTTGAGAACGCTATACTCGGGCAGCAGTTTTAAAGACATTCTAAGCCATTTTTTCAACCTGGTTTGCTTTAACACCGACTTGTCAGCACCTGATACCCACACGTTTAACGCTATGTAGCTGCGCTGTTTATCCGGGGACCATGCATCGCCCATCTCAAATTACTTATATCAGTCACGTGGACAATCTCGCAGATTATTTCGGTGTAGTTCATTAACACCCTGTATATATATATATATTTATCATTTTCCATTTTATATACTTCTAAGAGAGCCATAATTGCTAAATAATACTTATTTGATGGCTTAAAATGTTAAAATATTTGCGGCTCACTGTATTGAACTGTGTTACACATAAATTTGTAAAGTAATTTACGATGTCAAACGCAGACACACTTTTGTTTCATTGCACTAATATGACGGTCAACACTTTCATGTATATGAGCGGCAAATATCTTCAGTGAGGGAACAATTGACAATCAGCTCCGTTTTGACCAACTTCGTAATTGGAATAGCAATTTTAAGTATTCATCATTCAATTATACATCACTTAATTCTCTCCACATAACAATTCTATATGATACGAGCTTTCAATTAATTAGTTATCATTAACTGAAGTCGATTTGGAATCCTAGTACACAAACGTTTTCATTACGCAAAATTGTGTATAAAATAAAGCATAGCATGTGATTGTTTTGTATAATAAGCGGCTATTGCATGCGGTAATTAGAAAATTAGATGAAAGGTAGAAATTGCATTTAAATTGAATTAATGGTTATCTATGAAGTGCACATTTTGCTTAAATGAAAATTAATTATTCTTACTGTTAGGCATCAAGTACAAAAATTGTGTGATATGTAACTAACAATTTCTGTTTATTTCCATATCATACTATACACAAATTATCCTTTTGCATATTTGTTTTTAATCGTGATAAATGGTTTTTGTTTATTTTTTTAATGCTTAACGTCTTTTAATCGGAAGAGTCATATCGGACGATGAATGAATGGGTGAAATGATACTCAAATGAACCCGGAACCCATAGAGCTTAAAGCTAACTGACATTTATCTGCACAGGAAAACTGCGGGAAAAGGGTTATCCGGGCAACTCACCCTGAACTTCGAACTTGAGACATCTTGAAAGTAAACCAGACACGTTACCCTCACAAACAAGCGGTTGTTTTTTAAATATTTTACTTTATAAAAAATCTCGTCTGTCCCATTTATATGACTTTGTCTACACTGTAACAAATTATTGTTAGAAAGTTTATTCTTCTAATCGAGATAAATAATAGCAGAAATTGTCTATTACTTGCTTCCGTGTAAGTAGAAGGGCAAAAATCTAATGTCTTCAATTCATATGCTGTCCTCTTGCTGTTCAGCAAAGAAACCTTTTATCCAAAATATTGATCTGTTATCTACATCATGATAATCAAGATAAACACAAGCAGAATTAGTCTTATCACTAGTTCCTTGTAAATAGTTTCGTTCTTTAAAAGACGGTCACTATGTGAAACAACTTTCTTTGCTTGCCAGAAGTAAACAAACGAGAAATGAGAAAAAAAGATGTTCTCTCGTTTGAGAAAAACAAAGTTGAAATCGATAATCCCGAATATCTCGAAAGCTCTTAACTCTACAAAAAAAAAAAAAAAAAAAAAAAAAAAAAAAAAAATTCGTAAATTGTGTTTTAATGAGATCTACATTCTTTTGTTAGTTTAGCTGTGGATATTTCTTACGATTTGCCAGTTATATAAAAGTTATTCAGAACAAAGGGGTCTTCAGAGGCAATTTCCAGAAAATTCAAGATAGACATTTCGTTTGTTATGAAAATATCTTGTGCATAAATCACCTATTTTAATCAAAATCGTTACTCGTTTTCTGAGAAAATCAACTTTTTCGTAAAATGTTCCATGTAAAGGGTAGATTGTGGTGGGGGGATTTTTCTTGAAAATCTTCATGTTGCATACTTGATACCAAACTTAAATACAAAAGTTGGTAATTTTTATTGTCCACAGGCGCGCGCGCGCACACACACACACACACACACACACACACACACACACATGGATCGTTTTGTAAACATGCTTTATTTGAACTCAGGGTTCCGCAAAACATTTATTTCCGGTAAAATCTCGACATTGAATTTTTAGGTTAAATACAATACCTTCTCTATACACTCTGTACATAGTACGTTTAAAGGAAGTAAAAATATACCAGATTTTTAACAAGATGTCTATATCTTTTTAACTCCGCACCCGCCACTTGTATGCACCTGAAACGCAAATTTTTAGGTATGTGTATCAAAGTAACGCAGGCAAGTGAGAGGTAATTGCTAAGCTCCTTGTTTAAGAACATGGGCATGAGCTTTTATGGGTTTTATACAACGTATACACGAATTTCCTTTGAAGAATTTTATGTTTCCGTTAAAAAAAAATTAACAATACTAGAAAATTGAAAGCCTGCAACGAACAAATACAGAGCGCTCATTTTAATGCCATGCCCGGATTTCGTCCTATTATACGGGAGAGTTTTTCGATCCTGAAACTTCACGAGTAATAACACATTAATGAACAACATCCTGACAAGCGGTGTTGAAAATGAGCCCATATGCATTGAGATAAGTCCTTACACTTCCAGGCGTCACGAGGTTGTAATTCATGAACGATAGACACTCTGTTGTGTAGGCGTCACAAACTTACTTGATTTTGTGTTAGAGCAAGAAGGTTTGTTTCCTGCACTGCAGTGTGTAAACGCGTGATATGAGAGAGAGAGAGAGAGAGAGAGAGAGAGAGAGAGAGAGAGAGAAACACGGGATTCTGACAGCAGTGTTGGGTCGCTCGTTCTTTGCACAGTTTCTTGTTCGTGTGACATTGTTAGCAACAAAATCAATCCAATAAGCAGCCATTAACTCCTATGTGTATTGCATATCTGGGAGATATTTATAGAAAGTGACGAAAGTGTTGAAGTGATTAGTTTGTGGCAGGGTTCTGAACTCAGAAGTTTCATTTTTCAGGGTAATTACATAACCCATGAAAGTGTTTATGATTGTTCCCATGGAAAAGGACCTTTCGTCGAATTACGTTACACACCAATTATTTGTCAAGATGTGGGTTCATATTCACTGCTGTAAGTCAAAGTTTTTCGTTACAAATTGTCATACTGTTAGGTGATTGTGGTAAATCTGAAATTTTTGCGTTACAAATTCTCATACTGTTAGGTGACTGCGGTAAATCTGAAAGATTTTCGTTGTCATACTGTTAGGTGATTGTGGTAAATCTGAAATTTGTGTGTTACAAATTCTCAAACTGTTAGGCGACTGCTGCAAATCTGAAAGATTTTCCTTACAAATTGTCATGCTGTTAGGCGACTGCTGCAAATCTGAAAGATTTTCGTTACAAATTGTCATGCTGTTACGCGACTGCTGCAAATCTGAAAGATTTTCGTTACAAATTGTCATGCTGTTACGCGACTGCTGCAAATCTGAAAGATTTTCGTTACAAATTGTCATGCTGTTACGCGACTGCTGCAAATCTGAAAGATTTTCGTTACAAATTGTCATGCTGTTAGGTGACTGCTGCAAATCTGAAAGATTTTCGTTACAAATTGTCATGCTGTTACGCGACTGCTGCAAATCTGAAAGATTTTCGTTAGAAATTGTCGTGCTGTTACGCGACTGGTACAAATCTGAAAGATTTTTGTTACAAATTGTCATGCTGTTAGGCGACTGCTGCAAATCTGAAAGATTTTCGTTACAAATTGTCATGCTGTTACGCGACTGCTGCAAATCTGAAAGATTTTCGTTACAAATTGTCATGCTGTTACGCGTCTGCTGCAAATCTGAAAGATTTTCGTTACAAATTGTCATGCTGTTAGGCGACTGCTGCAAATCTGAAAGATTTTCGTTAGAAATTGTCATGCTGTTAGGCGACTGCTGCAAATCTGAAAGATTTTCGTTACAAATTGTCATGCTGTTACGCGACTGCGGTAAATCTGAAAGATTTTCGTTACAAATTGTCATGCTGTTACGCGACTGCTGCAAATCTGAAAGATTTTCGTTACAAATTGTCATGCTGTTAGGCGACTGCGGTAAATCTGAAAGATTTTCGTTACAAATTGTCATGCTGTTACGCGACTGCGGTAAATCTGAAAGATTTTCGTTACAAATTGTCATGCTGTTACGCGACTGCTGCAAATCTGAAAGATTTTCGTTAGAAATTGTCATGCTGTTAGGCGACTGCTGCAAATCTGAAAGATTTTCGTTACAAATTGTCATGCTGTTACGCGACTGCGGTAAATCTGAAAGATTTTCGTTACAAATTATCATGCTGTTAGGTGACTGCTGCAAATCTGAAAGATTTTTGTTACAAATTGTCATGCTGTTAGGCGACTGCTGCAAATCTGAAAGATTTTCGTTACAAATTGTCATGCTGTTACGCATCTGCGGTAAATCTGAAAGATTTTCGTTACAAATTGTCATGCTGTTACGCGACTGCTGCAAATCTGAAAGATTTTCGTTACAAATTGTCATGCTGTTAGGCGACTGCGGTAAATCTGAAAGATTTTCGTTACAAATTGTCATGCTGTTACGCGACTGCGGTAAATCTGAAAGATTTTCGTTACAAATTGTCATGCTGTTACGCGACTGCTGCAAATCTGAAAGATTTTCGTTAGAAATTGTCATGCTGTTAGGCGACTGCTGCAAATCTGAAAGATTTTCGTTACAAATTGTCATGCTGTTACGCGACTGCGGTAAATCTGAAAGATTTTCGTTACAAATTGTCATGCTGTTAGGTGACTGCTGCAAATCTGAAAGATTTTTGTTACAAATTGTCATGCTGTTAGGCGACTGCTGCAAATCTGAAAGATTTTCGTTACAAATTGTCATGCTGTTACGCGACTGCGGTAAATCTGAAAGATTTTCGTTACAAATTGTCATGCTGTTAGGTGACTGCTGCAAATCTGAAAGATTTTCGTTACAAATTGTCGTGCTGTTACGCGACTGCGGTAAATCTGAAAGATTTTCGTTAGAAATTGTCATGCTGTTAGGTGACTGCTGCAAATCTGAAAGATTTTCGTTAGAAATTGTCGTGCTGTTACGCGACTGCTGCAAATCTGAAAGATTTTCGTTAGAAATTGTCGTGCTGTTACGCGACTGCTGCAAATCTGAAAGATTTTCGTTACAAATTGTCATGCTGTTAGGCGACTGCTATAAATCAGAAACATTTCCGTTAGAAATTGTCATACTGTTAGGTGAAATCTACGAATGGTAGATTACACATTTGAAACACCAAATGTTGCGTACCGCCATGCACTCAAGAATTCTCTCTTCCTGATTTCCGTGCAGTTAAAAGTCATACAGTGCTCAGTAGGCGATTCGGAAGAACGAGCAAAGTTGCCCCCCCCCCCACCCCCTTCGCTCCCTGTTTCTTCTACACTAGCAACCAGTTGGTGACGCCTGTTGTAAAGTTTCAAGTTTTAAAGTTTAGCAGCAGTATGAACAGAGGCTTTTGAAACACCAAATTAGGTGAAATAACTCTCAGATACATCTTTGGATAGTGTTGAAGACATGCACCAATGTCGTCAAAATTTTCCTCCGTCAGAACATATTTCTTTGGTTTTTACTTTCTGTACACGTACTATGGACATTGTGCATAGGGAAGGTATTGTATTCCACCCAAAAAGTAGACCCGAGATTTCACCGGAAATAGATGTTTTAGGTGCCCTGTATCCAAAAAATATTTTCAGAAAAAGGTCCGTATGTATGTGTGTGAACATGATAACTCAAACACCAAAAGTCGGTAAAATACCATACTTGGTACTTAAGTTTAGTACCTTCCAGGGATGCGACTCGAAGATTCAGAAAAAAACCCACCCCAAACTACCCTTTACATGGAAAAAAATTCTAAAATTTTTATTTTCTCAAAAATGACTTACGATTTTAATTAAAATGCCGTAAATTATTAAAGATGGCATATAAAATGTATATCTTGAATTTTCTGGGAACAGACTCTGGAGACCTCTTTATTCTTAATGAATTTTGCTGAATTTTGCGTAACTAGTAAACCGTAAGAAATAGGCAAAAACTTATTCCACAAAAAATGTAGATCACGTCAAAACACATAATTTGTCATTTTTTTCATGGAATTCACCAATTCTGAGATATTCCTTGTTTTTTGTTTTAGATTCAAAATTCTTAAAAATTTTCTCACACGTAAAATCGTGAACTTTTGGGCCTGCATAAAAACGAATTTCAACCACATGGCAACCAGCCTTTTAAGTATTTGACTATCGTTTTAGGCTAGTGTGTTCCCTTATTTTCCTGCTACTAGAAAGCAAGGAATTAAAACAATTTCTGCTAATGTTTATCTCGATTATCATAAAGTAGACAGAAGAAGAATATGCTAATTAACAATAATCTATTACAGCGATGTAGAGAAAGTCATGTGAATGGAACCCATAAGATATTTAGATTAGGGTTTAACTTAAACTTAATGAGACACCGTTCAGTGTATCCGATTTTAATAGTCATGAAATGTCTTTTGAAATTATATACATGCTCAGATTTTACAAAGCCATCCAGAAAGTGACGGCCATTTTGAAACAACTGATTAATAACGAAAGATATCAACATAAGACTTCATTTACAAAGTTACAGTACCTTACACTATTTCTCAGCGTAATCGACCAAGAGAATTAAAAATTTGGAGAAGTGATTCATGTAAAGGGTAGTTATCCGCCTCTTCATTTTTAATTAGGTGTAACATTCAGTCAGACAGGTAAATATATGTACCTCTCTCGAGTTCTTTTCTATTTCTTTGTTCTTTCCTCCTCTTATTTATTTCTTTATTCTATTCATGGGGACACAACACAAGTATTACCGGAGTAACCTCGATATCGAAGTTTATAGTGGAATACAATATCTGTACCTCTTACGTTCACTGACGTGGTCAAAAAGTGGTCTAGTCCTGTAGCTGCAGTTGTGGTTTTCCTTTGGTAAGCAGTTTTGATTCCACTCAGCCTGCATGGTTCTCTTTGTCACTAGTATGAAAAACCATTCAGGGATATAAAACCTATCCAAAAAACGCGATGTCCATATCTATTTGAAATGAAGGAGGGGTTGTTCGGACACCACCTCTATGAAAGCGTTTGGCTAAGCTTGGTACATTAATTATAACATAATTCGCTCTTTATAGGGGGAAGGGAAGAAAATAGTTTGTATGTATAGTTAACTAAATAAAAACCTAGGCACCTGCATATATAAGAGCGTTCACCATTCACATGGAGAAATTTAAAATCATTGTCGCTGCTTAACCTCAGGAAGAAAACCAATATTAAGAAAATGACAGTGTATCTGACAATTTAGGAGCTATAATTGAACCCTTCGACACTTCGGACTCTCTTTGAGGAAGGCAAAACCTCCAACCAATTCGGAAGCATAATAGTGGGTAGGAGTAGGCTGATTTTGTCAGCGCAAAATTTAAGAGCTCCGTCTCATTATGGGCCACATTTTATGCCCCTCAGTATACCTTTTAAGGAAATAAAAAATAATTACTTTGGAGAACATCAGGGCAAATAAGAGTTGGAAAAATATCAGACTAAAAATTAGTTTTAACCCGGCTTTTCGGGTTAGTTCACATTAAATATTTTCAGTCATTACTTCTAAAGCACATACATTTTGCATACGTTTCACAATATAACTTTTACCACCGTCCAATGCACAGAAACAGATACAAAGCAAGGATTTTGCTACGTTGTGAATGTCCTTTTGAGTTGGTAACGCACTTCAGCTGTCCAGAAAGAAAAATATGGAGCAGAGGGCGCGTATGTAGGAGCACGCTGTACATAGTCTGGCATAACCGCAACTGTTGTCAGATAGACTCTTGATGAATACCCCGACTATTCAAGGTGCTCATTTGGAGGGCCTCCAACCAATATGAAAGTGGTGTAAGTACCTCGGATTGAAAGAGTATTTGAATCTGCAGGCTCTTTTACCTCGCCATTTCGCATACAAATGACCCATTTTAGGATCTTATGGGAACCCATCTACCTGCCTCTGCAAAGCTCGCATAAATGAACGCCCTCTGCAGGTCTTTGTCGGGCTTCTACGCAAACTGTACCGAGCCCCATCAGCTTCTTAATACTTACATATTACTATGAACTATATCTAGTCCATTCTAAAATGTCAAAAGTGTGGCTTCAAGCCAGTTAAAAAAAAGAAAAAGAAAAAAAAAAGGGGCTCTTGTTTTAATGACCATACCCATTAGGGGCAATGTGCTGGCATTAAAGGTGATACGAAACGCGATATTAGCTCTTTTATTCGCCATTCTTTAACTACGAGGGCCGTCCAGAAAGTAACGACCCATTTGGCATAAATAAATGATAACGAAAAATGTCAACATAAAAACTTTGTTTACAAAATGAAAGTACCTTTCTTTATTTCTTAACGTAATCTCCATTTTGTCAAGTTGTTTATCACGTGGTACGAATCTTTCAATGTCGCTGTTATGCTTTTCTACCCCCAAAGAACTTATTCATTTTTTTAAAAACAGAAACGTTCGCCAATTAAATTGTATAGGCAACTAACGCAAGTGTATAGTGACAATGCAATGAACGGCTCTTTAGTGAGGAAATTGCATATAATTTAGGAAGAATCAGTATGTACGAAAAAGACCGGAGTTGAAGTTCATCAATCATTATGGAGGATTGAAAGCAAATGTTGATAAACAAATTAAGAAAAACCGGTGTGTCGCTTTGGACTTCAGACTTTTAGGATGGAAAAGATTTCCCATCCGATGAAGACCTCAAAGTGACGATGACATCTTGGCTCAGATCTTAGCGGTGGAAGAATATAACATCTGCATTGCAAAACCGGTACCATGCGACAATAAATACCTTGAAGATTATGTTAAAAACAGAGTAAGGTACTATAACTCTGATATTGACAGGGAAGCACGGTTTGGAACTTTATAAAGTGTTGCCGCTAAGATACGAGCACATATCCCAAGTTGAGAGATTTTGCAGACCGTATTGTTGCAATATTTTGTTCCACATGAGAACGATTCTTTTCTCAACTGCCATACACCCTAATTTAATTGCACCCAAAAATTCGATACCGAGATTTCACCTGAAATATATATTTTGAGACTTCCTGAATTTAAAAAAAAAAAATAGTGTGTTTGTGTGTGCGCGAGAGTCTTTGGGCAGCATAGCTCAAAAGCAAAAAGCTCGTTAAGTAGGTACCATACCTTTTATTTAAGTTCATTATCTACTAAGGATGCGACACGAAGATTTTCAAGAAACACCCCACCCCAACTACCCTTTACATGGAAAAAATTTCGAACAGAAATGGCTCTAATGATTTTGATTAAAATTTCTTATGTTTAAGATATTTACATGACATAAAAATTAATTTTCTGGGAATAGACTTTGAATACTTCTTTGTTCTGGATGATCTTGTTTTGAATTGTGCATAACTAGCCAACCGTAAGTGATGGACAAATACACCAAAATATAGAGCCCCTTAAAACACATATTTTGTCATATACACTTTTTCCTGAAATTGACCGCTTTGGAGATATTCCTGGTCATTGGTTTCAGTTTTAAAATACTTAAACTTTTCTCACACAGGAACTTGTCAACTCCTGGTCACGCAAAGAAACGGATTTCAATCTCATAGCAACCGCATTTTAAAACATTTGACTGTGTGTATTCCCTTATTTGCCTTCTACTTATAAGGAACTAAGTAATAAGACCGTTTCTGCTAGTGTTTGTCTCGATTAGCATGAAATAGAAGAATAGGCTTATTAACAATAGGTAATTTATCACAGATGTAGAGAAAGTCATGTGAATGGAACACGTCAGATTTTTAATTCCTAGAATTGGTGTTCATCCATTTTCAAGCATCCTTAAGATTTTTCAGTGTAAGATTTATGAACTGAAGCTGAGATAATGGACTGACTTAGCCGTGACACCTAATTCCTCTCTGGTTTTACATTATTTGTAATAGAAATTAGTTTAGATGATAGCCGATTTGTAGCACCAATAATAAAAAAAGTTGCATCACGTAGCTTAAAATATACACATACATAATATTAACACTAATTCAGTATTTCGTTGTGTTATCAACCTGTTTTACAGTGCTTCACTATTTTAGATTCATTAATAATTTGCAGCTTTATTTTGTCTCCCCCTTTCAAGAATTACGTGTCAATCATTTGTTGCGGTTTCTATCGTCCAGTCACATGTCTACCCAAATCTCTTTTTCAATCACACATAATTCATTATTATTAATTCCAAGGCGGAACAGTCAACAGACCTACCGCCCGGCCGCTGCATCACCCATCTCGGCCCGAAGGCGTCATGTATTCGGTGCGGTGCTGGAGGGTGAGACGTGATCAGCACCTAGAGTTCCTTCCGGTGGGTTAATACGATCTTCTCGATCTGGAGCCGCTACTTTTCAATTGGCCTCACGAGGCTGAGTGCACCCCGGACCAGGTCTCCCACGCCGGTACGGAAATTGAACCCAGGTCTCCCGCTGGGCAAGCAGCCGCGCTAAGAAGACCGCCCTTTACTATTATCATCACCATCATTACTATCATCATTATATACATGTGTGTAGTTTTGTATACTTCTGTCAATAGTTTGTTTCTCCACCTTATTCTATTTTTATTATCTTATCATTAACTGATAATTTAAAATCTGAACTTCTTTTTCCGTTCCTTATTTTCTCCATTTTAGTGCATCTCCTTACATAGCTCATGAACTTCATCTCGCTGCCTGTATGCGTAATCTTTCGTTTTACCATATACAAGAGTAAGAATAACCATAATATGTTTCTTGTCACATATAGCTTAAAATCTATGGAACTACTTCTCAATGTCTTTGTCATATTCAAACTAATAGCACAACCTAGATAGCTGAAGGGGATACGTTTTGAAGTGTTCTCATTTATTATTCTTTTCGATTTGACAGGATTATTTCAAAGTCTTTATCTTATTATACACACACGATTCAAAAATACTTTTACATCGTTTGGAGATGGGTCATTGGCGTCAAAACCAGAAAATATTCTCATATAAACATATGCTCTAAAACGTTTCGTTTTTGCGTTATCAATCTTTACTTTCTCTACACGTACTATGTACACAGTGTATAGAGAAGGTATTGCATTCCATCCAAAAATTCTATACAGATTTCACCGAAAACATATATTTTGGAACCTCCTGAACCCCCAAAAAAACAATTTTACAAAAAGGTTCGTGCGGGCGGGTGTGTGTGTCTGTGCATGTGTGTGCGCGCGCCTATGTGTCTTTGGACAGCATAGCTCAAAAACGAAAGGACCGTTGAATACCAAACCTGGTATTCAAGTTTGGTATCTTCCAAGGATACGACACAAAGATTTTCAAGAAAATACCCCCACCCAAACTACCCTTTACATGGAACTGTTTTCGAAAAGTATGATTTTCTCAAAAAATGGCTCTAACGATTTTGATTAAAATATTGTATATTAAACATATATACCTGACAAAGTCTATATCTTAAATTTTCGGGAATAGCCTCTGAAGACTACTTTATTCTGGATGAATTTTACGGAATTTTGCAGAGCTGGTAAACCGTAAGAAATGGACAAAACTTACTACACAAAAACGTAGAGCACTTTAAAGTTCACACTCTGTGTTATATACACACCTGTTTTTCTCGTGGAGTTGATATTTTTTGAGATATTCCTTGTTATATGTATCAGTTTTAAAAATGGATACCTTTCTGCATACACGAATTTGTCAATTCCTGTCTGTACAAACAACAGAACTTCAATCACATAGTAATCAGCTGCGACAGTATATTGGTACGCTATGTATCTTATTAGTTTAATTATTAGTTTTGTATGGATTTAATATAAGAAATATCTGCTTCAGTAGAACGCATAACGTTAGCGTGTAGAAGCTTCTATTATGCTCGCCAAGATTACTTGCTTTGTTAAGGCTAAGAATACAATGTCATTGTGGAGCAAGTTTTTTTAGAGCATCAGAGACACAAGTAACATCCCGAAGGTTAAAAGAAGGTTTTTCCCATAATAGTCTAGAAAGCGGTACTTTCTCATTGTAAAGAATGATCACGTGGGTGGAATACAAAGAACTTACCCAGTTAGTCACGTGACTACGCTATGTTTCGCGCTTCTTTTTAGCCAATCAGAAA